>OW028583.1:29426578-29436578 GCA_932294295.1 Alitta virens | reverse complement strand
ATTTGTAATATGGTGTGGACTCTAAGACTGATCTCAACATTACAGCTGGTCATATAAGCTGACTAAGCTTCAGACCCAGCTGGTAGCATTGAGTAAGTGTGTATGTGATTTGGGCTTTACGTCCTGTATTTCTGCACCGGATGGGCTAATTAGGACAGGCAGGGGCCATGGCAATGAGACGAAGGATGAAACAGCCATCCAACTTAGGCTTGACCGGGAATCGAACCCGGGCCCCAGCGGTTGGAAGACCAGAGCGCTACCTCTGAGCTTTGAGACATTGACATTAAACAGTAAGAAATGTCTCGCTTTTACATCCAAGATCTGGTTCTGAGCCAACCAGTATGATACCTGAATTACATTACATCGTACACGATTATATAAAACTTAAGATAAATATTAAGACTACCTCGCCATGAAGATTCTATTAACTTCACTAGTAAGGCCACCTCATTATTAAGGCCACTTAGCATAAAATACAAAAAAGACATGATATGTATGCATGCTATCTATTGTATTACACCTCGGTACTGAGGTTCAGTATGTACAATGAAACTTTGTATTAAGACCACCTCATTATTAAGAACACATCACAATCAACAATATCTATATATAGTACGCCTCTCTATTACAACAACCTCACTACTGAGCCAAAATCTTAACAGAAGAAAATATTAAACTGAAATATTTGTTATTGCCAATGTATTTACCTCACTATTAAGACCACCTCACTATTAAAGGCCAGTAAATGGCGTACTTGTGATCTAAATGGTGAGGTTATTTGTACATACAAATCAAAATCTAATTAAAATATATTCTAATAAAAGAAAGGACTGCCACAAGGTTCCACTATAGCACCGATTCTACACTATGTAAATATTACAATGTGTCTTAAGCATACAATCAATGCTCATTTATGTAAATGCATTTATTATGCATACAAATAGCTAGAAATGCAATGTGCAGTTGAGTCAATAGCATAATAATGCACTAGATCCACACAAATTCACAGGTATAGAATTTCTGTGATTAGCTAAGCATATTTAGTTAACTGTTATGTACAATATATCGTACATGGCCAAATGTGCCAGATGGATAAACGCATGGAAAATGCATGGTTTTTAGCTAATTCTAATAAGGAAAAAAACAGTTTGAGACACTGTGAGATGAAATATAATGTCATAACATAATAAGATTTAGGTACATTAAGCTAATAACATATTTAATAAACTTGTAGAGAGTTTAATCGTAACTTGGTCAAATTTTATGCAATCAAAATCTGATCTAAGTTAGGTAGGGGATATTGGTAAATAGAGTTTTGATACCAAGTATCCACAAGTCATCAAAGTTACTTGAGTATTCACATTTAACTCTAATGGATAGTCAGTCTACTAACTGGTAAACCTGACTTCCTTAATTAAGTGTAATTTATATTACTACAGTATAGTCATATTTGGCTACTGTTGACAGCCATGCTACTTTCTGGTAAAACTGGCCGCTTGACAGCCATTTTACTTCCTAGCAGTTATTATTCTAAATAAACACATCCATCAATCAATAAAGTAGTCACATTTGGTTCATTGAATAGGCAATATGCTTACTAGTAAACTGACTAACATATCTGACTAATTTAGATATTTTAACAATTTGTAGATATCAGGCAGTTATACTTGACATCACTCAAGATCTTGCAAAGGTTAGTCATCTCATAGAATGACTTCAGTAGTCACAATTTTCTCTTTTGAATAGTCAGTCTACTTACCTAAATGACTACTTTTAGTCTGACTATGATTTTAGTCGAATGAACTAGTGATTTTTTCTCACTTCAGTAGTCACAATTTTCTCTCTTGGATAGTCAGTCTACTTACTGGCATAACTGACTACTATTAGTGCGAGCATCATCTTAGTCGAATGTACCAGAACTGTATACTCATCTTGAAGGAGAATCGTCAATATGACTTCAAGTAGTGACATTTTCTTTCTTGGATAGTCAATCTATTTACTGGTGCAACTGACTACTTTTGGTCATTCTGACTGATTTTAGTCGAATGTACCAGTCAGTTTTACTTATTTTGAAAAAAGGAATCATCACTTCAGTAGTCACAATTTTCTCTTTTGAAAAGTCAGTCTACTTACTGGCATAACTGACTACTTTTAGCTATTCTGACTACCATCTTTAGTTAGTCAAGTGTACCCGACTAACCATTATACTCATTTTGAAACCAAACTAACTTCAGTCGTCACAATTTTCTCTCTTGATTAGTCTATCTACTTACTAGTCTAAATGACCACTTTTTAGTCATTCTGACTATCATTTTAGTCGAGTGTCACCTTGGATGATCTCTAGTTCATCCAAGGTGTAACAAACAGTAGTTATACCAGCTCATTATCTTAGTTTACACCACCGATAATTGCTTTCCACACACATCAATGATAGCTCCATCTTATAAACCCAATTAACGTACCATTGAAGCAGCACTCCTTCCACGTCATTTCAGCTCATTTCTTCTCATTCCACAGCTCGTCTCATTTGCAGGGAACCCGGCCCAGATCAAGATACCATATTGGCTAATTAGGACTTAATAAACTCAGCCAGCATCTAGCCTTTGCCTAATTGGATAGCTAATTAATTGCTCAGTCAGTCCACCTCGTGTCCAATACCTTGTTCGGTTGTTTCAGAATTTGAAGTCTCTCCTTGATGTTATATACTATTTGACTAAATGACTCCACTGGGAAAATAATGATTATAGGATACACTTAAAAAGATAGACAATGTGTTAATTTATAATTATCTATTTTATTTTATTTTATTTTTGCCAGAAACTCATTCACAATTGTTGAAAGGAAATTTCAAATTTTATTAAATTGACCCACTAAAGTCATGCATACAAGTTCAATTGAATAATTCGTCTTTATTTACACTTATTATTCCTAGTTGCCTCTCCTGTGCTTATGACTCCATGTTATACAAACTTTTTCCATACTGAATTGTTTGAGTTTAAATAAAGTTGCAGTCTAGCCGAAAAGTACATTCCAGTGAGAATTTCCGAATTTTTAAAAACAAAAAAATGTCAAAATTTGGTAACAAAATATAGAAAAGATAACTGGTATTTTTATTTAATTTTTTTAATATTTTTGGTTTGAACTCCCTTGATAGGGAATCCAAAATATAATATCATAAAAATAATGATTATGAACTGTATACATTTTAAAATATCAATGTCAACAATATTTCATTTTATTTGTCATATTTTAATATTGCATCTATTATCCATGCAGATTACAGTATGATTGTCGCGTTCTAATAGATAGATAGATAGATAGATAGATGGAAAGATAGGTAGAGAGGTAGATAGATAGATAGATAGATAGATGATAGATTAATAGATAGATAGATAGATAGATAGATAGATAGATAGATAGATAGATAGATAGATAATCGACCATTCAATGCTGAACATATAAATTTAAAAAAAAAACATTCCATAGATACATGTAAGTATTTTGAGATGTTCTTAAAGTGTTCTCCACTGTATAGAACACTCTCCCAAAATGATGTAATCAACATTGACATCAATGGAACTCATGGCTCCAGCATGTGCAAAATGATTTTCATCTACAAACCTAACCCCCTAGATTGTGCATGGCCCCAAATCAGGGCAGACTCAGCTTAATCAACAAAGTAAATCGCGCTGCCAAGATCCCTGAGTAATTACAGCCTTGAAAGCTAAGATATAAAAAGAGAGGAAAACGAATTCTTTCGCTGCTAATTTTGGTCTGACAGCAGCAAAAGATGTTCTGTGGAAAGACCTTGGGTGTCTGGAGACTGTGTTAAAAGAAAGGAGGCATCAACAGCTGGTTTAGGCCTAATGGGTGAGGCATCCCCCAATTTCAAATTGCCATCCTTGGCCCGAGCACTCTTCATGGCCTACAGTTCGTTTCATTAAAAACTGCCCATCAAATTGAATCTAGACAAAGCTGTAATAGCTGGCTACTTAAAACCGGATCTAAAAGTATATATTCATGATATATTAGATTAACTTCTTACATTTACCAAGGTTTGTGTTTATATGGTGATAGATGTAAGCCGATTATTAGCTACAGAAGTGCGTAGAAGCAGCTGGCTTTAGCATGTTTAGACCACAGCCCGGTACAGGTCGCTACAAACAGCTAGAGTCGACCAAATTTTATGAAACTAACTGTGCATCCCATCTAGAGGTCGATTGCATGAGATGGATAAATTGGTGGTGCCTTGTATTTGGTGTCTATGCTCAGGTAAGTAAAATACCACACCCATGGGTTAAATTTGTAACATGGCGAGGACTCCAAGACTCATCTCAACATTACAGCTGGTCATATAAGCTGACTAAGCTTCAGACCCAGCTGGTAGCATTGAGTGTGTGTGTGTGTGTGATTTGGGCTTTACGCCCTGTATTTCTGCACCGGATGGGCTAATTAGGACAGGCAGGGGCCATGGCAATGAGACGAAGGATGAAACAGCCATCCAACTTGGGCTTGACCGGGAATCGAACCCGGGACCCAGCGGTTGGAAGACCAGAGCGCTACCTCTGAGCTTTGAGACATTGACATTAAACAGTAAGAAATGTCTCGCTTTTACATCCAAGATCTGGTTCTGAGCCAACCAGGATGACACCTGAATTACATTACATCGTACACGATAATATACAATTTAAGATAAATATTAAGACTACCTCGCCATGAAGATTCTATTAACTTCACTAGTAAGGCCACCTCATTATTAAGGCCACTTAGCATAAAATACAAAAAAGACATGATATGTATGCATGCTATCTATTGTATTACACCTCGGTACTGAGGTTCAGTATGTACAATGAAACTTTGTATTAAGACCACCTCATTATTAAGAACACATCACAATCAACAATATCTATATATAGTACGCCTCTCTATTACAACAACCTCACTACTGAGCCAAAATCTTAACAGAAGAAAATATTAAACTGAAATATTTGTTATTGCCAATGTATTTACCTCACTATTAAGACCACCTCACTATTAAAGGCCAGTAAATGGCGTACTTGTGATCTAAATGGTGAGGTTATTTGTACATACAAATCAAAATCTAATTAAAATATATTCTAATAAAAGAAAGGACTGCCACAAGGTTCCACTATAGCACCGATTCTACACTATGTAAATATTACAATGTGTCTTAAGCATACAATCAATGCTCATTTATGTAAATGCATTTATTATGCATACAAATAGCTAGAAATGCAATGTGCAGTTGAGTCAATAGCATAATAATGCACTAGATCCACACAAATTCACAGGTATAGAATTTCTGTGATTAGCTAAGCATATTTAGTTAACTGTTATGTACAATATATCGTACATGGCCAAATGTGCCAGATGGATAAACGCATGGAAAATGCATGGTTTTTAGCTAATTCTAATAAGGAAAAAAACAGTTTGAGACACTGTGAGATGAAATATAATGTCATAACATAATAAGATTTAGGTACATTAAGCTAATAACATATTTAATAAACTTGTAGAGAGTTTAATCGTAACTTGGTCAAATTTTATGCAATCAAAATCTGATCTAAGTTAGGTAGGGGATATTGGTAAATAGAGTTTTGATACCAAGTATCCACAAGTCATCAAAGTTACTTGAGTATTCACATTTAACTCTAATGGATAGTCAGTCTACTAACTGGTAAACCTGACTTCCTTAATTAAGTGTAATTTATATTACTACAGTATAGTCATATTTGGCTACTGTTGACAGCCATGCTACTTTCTGGTAAAACTGGCCGCTTGACAGCCATTTTACTTCCTAGCAGTTATTATTCTAAATAAACACATCCATCAATCAATAAAGTAGTCACATTTGGTTCATTGAATAGGCAATATGCTTACTAGTAAACTGACTAACATATCTGACTAATTTAGATATTTTAACAATTTGTAGATATCAGGCAGTTATACTTGACATCACTCAAGATCTTGCAAAGGTTAGTCATCTCATAGAATGACTTCAGTAGTCACAATTTTCTCTTTTGAATAGTCAGTCTACTTACCTAAATGACTACTTTTAGTCTGACTATGATTTTAGTCGAATGAACTAGTGATTTTTTCTCACTTCAGTAGTCACAATTTTCTCTCTTGGATAGTCAGTCTACTTACTGGCATAACTGACTACTATTAGTGCGAGCATCATCTTAGTCGAATGTACCAGAACTGTATACTCATCTTGAAGGAGAATCGTCAATATGACTTCAAGTAGTGACATTTTCTTTCTTGGATAGTCAATCTATTTACTGGTGCAACTGACTACTTTTGGTCATTCTGACTGATTTTAGTCGAATGTACCAGTCAGTTTTACTTATTTTGAAAAAAGGAATCATCACTTCAGTAGTCACAATTTTCTCTTTTGAAAAGTCAGTCTACTTACTGGCATAACTGACTACTTTTAGCTATTCTGACTACCATCTTTAGTTAGTCAAGTGTACCCGACTAACCATTATACTCATTTTGAAACCAAACTAACTTCAGTCGTCACAATTTTCTCTCTTGATTAGTCTATCTACTTACTAGTCTAAATGACCACTTTTTAGTCATTCTGACTATCATTTTAGTCGAGTGTCACCTTGGATGATCTCTAGTTCATCCAAGGTGTAACAAACAGTAGTTATACCAGCTCATTATCTTAGTTTACACCACCGATAATTGCTTTCCACACACATCAATGATAGCTCCATCTTATAAACCCAATTAACGTACCATTGAAGCAGCACTCCTTCCACGTCATTTCAGCTCATTTCTTCTCATTCCACAGCTCGTCTCATTTGCAGGGAACCCGGCCCAGATCAAGATACCATATTGGCTAATTAGGACTTAATAAACTCAGCCAGCATCTAGCCTTTGCCTAATTGGATAGCTAATTAATTGCTCAGTCAGTCCACCTCGTGTCCAATACCTTGTTCGGTTGTTTCAGAATTTGAAGTCTCTCCTTGATGTTATATACTATTTGACTAAATGACTCCACTGGGAAAATAATGATTATAGGATACACTTAAAAAGATAGACAATGTGTTAATTTATAATTATCTATTTTATTTTATTTTATTTTTGCCAGAAACTCATTCACAATTGTTGAAAGGAAATTTCAAATTTTATTAAATTGACCCACTAAAGTCATGCATACAAGTTCAATTGAATAATTCGTCTTTATTTACACTTATTATTCCTAGTTGCCTCTCCTGTGCTTATGACTCCATGTTATACAAACTTTTTCCATACTGAATTGTTTGAGTTTAAATAAAGTTGCAGTCTAGCCGAAAAGTACATTCCAGTGAGAATTTCCGAATTTTTAAAAACAAAAAAATGTCAAAATTTGGTAACAAAATATAGAAAAGATAACTGGTATTTTTATTTAATTTTTTTAATATTTTTGGTTTGAACTCCCTTGATAGGGAATCCAAAATATAATATCATAAAAATAATGATTATGAACTGTATACATTTTAAAATATCAATGTCAACAATATTTCATTTTATTTGTCATATTTTAATATTGCATCTATTATCCATGCAGATTACAGTATGATTGTCGCGTTCTAATAGATAGATAGATAGATAGATAGATGGAAAGATAGGTAGAGAGGTAGATAGATAGATAGATAGATAGATGATAGATTAATAGATAGATAGATAGATAGATAGATAGATAGATAGATAGATAGATAGATAGATAATCGACCATTCAATGCTGAACATATAAATTTAAAAAAAAAACATTCCATAGATACATGTAAGTATTTTGAGATGTTCTTAAAGTGTTCTCCACTGTATAGAACACTCTCCCAAAATGATGTAATCAACATTGACATCAATGGAACTCATGGCTCCAGCATGTGCAAAATGATTTTCATCTACAAACCTAACCCCCTAGATTGTGCATGGCCCCAAATCAGGGCAGACTCAGCTTAATCAACAAAGTAAATCGCGCTGCCAAGATCCCTGAGTAATTACAGCCTTGAAAGCTAAGATATAAAAAGAGAGGAAAACGAATTCTTTCGCTGCTAATTTTGGTCTGACAGCAGCAAAAGATGTTCTGTGGAAAGACCTTGGGTGTCTGGAGACTGTGTTAAAAGAAAGGAGGCATCAACAGCTGGTTTAGGCCTAATGGGTGAGGCATCCCCCAATTTCAAATTGCCATCCTTGGCCCGAGCACTCTTCATGGCCTACAGTTCGTTTCATTAAAAACTGCCCATCAAATTGAATCTAGACAAAGCTGTAATAGCTGGCTACTTAAAACCGGATCTAAAAGTATATATTCATGATATATTAGATTAACTTCTTACATTTACCAAGGTTTGTGTTTATATGGTGATAGATGTAAGCCGATTATTAGCTACAGAAGTGCGTAGAAGCAGCTGGCTTTAGCATGTTTAGACCACAGCCCGGTACAGGTCGCTACAAACAGCTAGAGTCGACCAAATTTTATGAAACTAACTGTGCATCCCATCTAGAGGTCGATTGCATGAGATGGATAAATTGGTGGTGCCTTGTATTTGGTGTCTATGCTCAGGTAAGTAAAATACCACACCCATGGGTTAAATTTGTAACATGGCGAGGACTCCAAGACTCATCTCAACATTACAGCTGGTCATATAAGCTGACTAAGCTTCAGACCCAGCTGGTAGCATTGAGTGTGTGTGTGTGTGTGATTTGGGCTTTACGCCCTGTATTTCTGCACCGGATGGGCTAATTAGGACAGGCAGGGGCCATGGCAATGAGACGAAGGATGAAACAGCCATCCAACTTGGGCTTGACCGGGAATCGAACCCGGGACCCAGCGGTTGGAAGACCAGAGCGCTACCTCTGAGCTTTGAGACATTGACATTAAACAGTAAGAAATGTCTCGCTTTTACATCCAAGATCTGGTTCTGAGCCAACCAGGATGACACCTGAATTACATTACATCGTACACGATAATATACAATTTAAGATAAATATTAAGACTACCTCGCCATGAAGATTCTATTGACCCCACTAGTAAGGCCACCTCATTATTAAGGCCACTTAGCATAAAATACAAAAAAGACATGATATGTATGCATGCTATCTATTGTATTACACCTCGGTACTGAGGTTCAGTATGTACAATGAAACTTTGTATTAAGACCACCTCATTATTAAGAACAAATCACAATCAACAATATATATATATATAGTACACCTCTCTATTACAACAACCTCACTACTGAGCCAAAATCTTAACAGAAGAAAATATTAAACTGAAATATTTGTTATTGCCAATGTATTAACCTCACTATTAAGACCACCTCACTATTAAAGGCCAGTAAATGTTGTACTTGTGATCCTAATGGTGAGGTTATATTGTATGTACAAATCACAATCTAATTAAAATAATATTCTTATAAAACAAAGGACTACCACAAGGTTCCACTATAGCACCGATTCTACACTATGTAAATATTACTTATGTCTTAAGCATACAATCAATGCTCATTTATGTAAATGCATTTATTATGCATACAAATAGCTAGAAATGCAATGTGCAGTTGAGTCAATAGCATAATAATGCACTAGATCCACACAAATTTACAGGTATAGAATTTCTGTGATTAGCTAAGCATATTTAGTTAACTGTTATGTACAATATATCGTACATGGCCAAATGTGCCAGATGCGTTTTCCATGAGAAGGATAAACGCATGGAAAACGCATGGTTTATAGCTAATTATAATAGGGAAAAAAGTAGCACAATTGGCTATGTAACACGATCAGTTTGAGACACTGTGAGATGAAATATGATGTCATAACATAATAAGATTTAGGTACATTAAGCTAATAACATATTTAATAAACTTGTAGAGAGTTTAATCGTAACTTGGTCAAATTTTATGCAATCAAAATCTGATCTAAGTTAGGTAGGGGATATTGGTAAATAGAGTTTTGATACCAAGTATCCACAAGTCATCAAAGTTAC
>OW028583.1:29374078-29419078 GCA_932294295.1 Alitta virens | reverse complement strand
TGGTGAAGCAAGGAATCTACTTATCTGTTATATAACCTCATTTCCGCTAGGGGGAGATAGTGCTTCTAGTGTACTCTTAACCATGTGACCTTTCTTGACCTACCTTCTTGACCTACTTATGAGGTAAGCAACAACATTAAAACGAAAAGCTGTTATCAGTTCATTAAGTCAAAGTGCTGATATACTAAAATACTATATTTGCATTTTGCTCAGTGTCTATGCTGAGACAAGTAAAATAACCCACAAATAGGGTAAAAATGCGTAATATCGTGTGTATTACTACCATCTCATCATTACATATGCCTGCAAGTGGTCATTAAATGAAAGACCCCACTCATGGAGGAACTGTGAGAAAATGTCTAAAATATTTTCTATTCATGTGTATGAATAGAAAATACTATTAGGATATCTGTAACAGCTATATATTGTTATTTCTGCTTTCATTCAGAGGAATTTTTTCGTCTGCCAAACTGGTAGGGGTGGTGGCATATAGTTGGATCACAACACAACACTACAGCAGTATTTCTTTACATCAATTGTCCCTGTTCTAAATTTGGACTAACAGTCTTTAGCAACAATAAACGTCGGCCATATTGTATCCCATAATGCCTTGCGGGACTTCGAAACATCCTGGCACAGGAAAATTAGCCCCCTAGTGGTCACCACGAGTCAAAAGGTCAGTTTAGAAGTGACCTCCCATGAGCCAATGAGACTTACTAAGTTTCAGGTACACAGCTCTAGCTAGCCAGAGCTAGCCACAACTACCCGAAGCTACAACAACCTAAACAGAGCCATAGCTAGCTTAAAACACCTAATACTAAGGTCAACTGAATTTCATATTAGCATAGACACTGCTAATAATTACTTTATTACAAAATGTAAATTGTAATTTTTTGGATGTCGATTAAAAAAACTTTCTTAAATTGATAATGTATGCCTTTAACTTTTATACCATGTATATATATATTAAATATAGGGATAGTGAGTAGAAATTAACTTAGTACATGTTATTTTTGACAAATGTATCATGTATGATATTACTGTGTCAATAAAAGCATATATTAAAAACGGCCCGTCAAATTGAGCTTAGCCAAAGCTGTCATTGCGGATTTAAAAGTAAATTTTTAATGTCATATTACATTATTTCTTACATTTTACAGTGTTTTCACTTTTCTGGTGATAAATGTAAGCCGACTATTAGCTATAGAAGTGGACAGAAGCAGCTGGCATTAGCATGTTTAGATCACAGTCAGGTATAGGTAACTACAGCCATCTAGAGTCAACCGTTTTTCATTAAACTAACTGTTCATTGAACTCGATCTCAGTGCTGAGGCTTCAAGCCTTATCATCTCATCATTACATCTGCCTGCTGCTCGTCATATAAGCAGACAAAGCTTACCATATCACTGAGACTAGACATTCTAGTCAGTTTTGTCATGCTGTCAGTTCCAGCAAAATCTGTCCGTGTGAACTCATAGCGGAAGACAAATAAGACCACCAAATATAAAGATATATAAAGTTTCAAAAGTTCCAGATTTAAGACAAGACCACCTCGGTAATAAGGCCACTAGCTTCTGAATCAATGATTCCCAAAGGTGGTATTAAGTGGACGGTTCATGCATACATGGCCAAATGTGCCACGTGCATTTTCCATGAGAGAATAAACGCATGGAAAACGCAAGGTTTTTAGCTAATTATCCAAACGCATGGAAAACGCACGTGGCACAATGAGCCATGTACGCTATGCCATATATTAACAGGCAACATGAAACACAGTTTTCACTGATGGTGCTACCCATTAAAATACATTTTAAAAATAAATATCTTTTTGAAAAGAGTTCTAGCTTCTCTAAGGTCATATTGCCTTTGTCTCAGAATCAGTGAACTTGGCAAAGATCAGATAGATCCTTTTTTCTTAAAATAGTAACACCTAAAGTGTCTAATCTGCTGCCTCAGCCAAAATGTCAGTCACAGCTAGTTGACCAGTCTAAGCTGATTTACAGCAACAAGCTTCGACTGGTCACTGACACTTTAGACTGGTGTCCTGATGCTTGAGCCTTATCTGAAACAGCCTGCCAGATTAACACACCAGGCAAAACAAGAACATCTAAGTGTTTGACGGGTCACATGTCGAGTGCAAATGACTTTAAAAATCGTGGAAAAAAAGTATGCAGAAATTTCACTGTTACTAAAATAACATTTACGAAATATTGCCTCAATTTGAATGATTTTTTGTCATTGTTTGATTGCATGGTAGCCATGCATAGCTCATTTTAGCCAAAACATGACTTAGCTACAATTTTAGATTTCCATCATACTTTGTCTTCAAACTACTTCAAACTATATAGAAAAAATAAGTTAAAACCAGTTTTTGCCTGAAATCGTTTTAGGACCAAAATAGCAGTTTTAACTACCAACCCTAAAAAGTGTTTTATATATAATAATTTTCCCTTGGATTACAGTACATATTACAAGTTATCAGCACCAGCAGAATCTGGGCTTTGATGCTGCATCAGCTATATTAATAAAATGTCATTTTTCCATGAATAACTATAAAACATCCACTATTAATCTGTTCATAGAACTCCAGCGCCAACATGTTACTGTTTAGGCAATTGATATGGTGTCTGCTATAGTCTGTCTGGCTGTCTGTCTAGAGATAGATAGATAGATAGATAGATAGATAGAAGGATAGTAGGATAGTAGGATTGCAGGATAGCAGGATAGATAGATAGACGGATAGGATAGTAGTGTCATATAGTTAGAAGATAGCATTTCACAAATTATATAAAGCATCATTTTACAAATTATATAAAGTAAGCTATGACCTAGCTATAAGAATGCAATGGCCTTAAGCCTGAACAAAGACTTGTATAACAGAACTGAAAGAAGGACTTAAAGATTACTTAAGTTTAAAGTAAGGGGTTGTGACCATTGTACAACCCAGAAGCACAGGCCAATAGAATGAGGCCATGTGTGTTCAATGAAGGGGAAGAACCAACAAGGAAAAGACCCCTGGAAAATAGGATAGCAGAAATACCATTGTACTTGTCTTGGAATTCAGTTTACCAGCTGTAGCTGAACCACACACTTGTTCTTGAAATATATACACTTGGATTAAAAGCCACCCTCTCTCTGCAAAGCTACACCTTGTGTTGTTTCATTATATCTCATACAACAACTATACTACATGGTGGATTGTGGCTCAAGCTTTTAACTTTTGCTAAAACACACATATGGAATTTTGCACTGGATTTTAAAGTGCTCAGCTACATTAACTTCATGTTGGTCTACTCAGAACAGGTACAGTGACACTTAACTATTTTGATATCAGTACTATAGTTTATGTGTGCAAAGTGGTTTATATTAAGCATTTAATTTCCCTGATTTTACTCAGAAAATCAAACTAGTTAATTTTAAAATTCTTTAGGCTACACACAATGGCCGTAGACAATGCAGCCTGCTGCAAAACCAATAGATACTACCCAGGTCGCTTTGAAGCAAAATCCAATCAAAAAGCAACCGTTCATTGGCTTTTGTTCCGAGACTACACAAAAGCACAGAATATTTCTGATGCAGATGCCGTCAAGGAGTTCATATTCACTCTGGGTGATGAACCTCGCATCTGGTATGATGACAATGTTGCCTTATTCACAGACCTTACAGCTCTAGAAAAGCATTTTAAATCAACTTTTGGCAGGGCTACCACCCGCGAAGAACACTTAAACGCCTTTGCTGAATTAGCTTACGTCCCCTCGGAACCTCTCAATTCATATCGCAATAGAGTGCGATCCACAGCAGCGAGAGCTAGAATTACTGACCAGGAGCATGTCCGTCTCCAGTTTATCAATGGTTTTCCCAGTCACATACGTTCAGCCCTAAGAGCAAAAAGGGATGTCACCTTAGATGACTGTATGTTAACGGCCCAAGCATTGCTTTCAGAAGCGCCCCCCCTCTCTGCCCCAGCTATGTCACTAACGCCCTCCCCAGACAATACCCATGGCTTAGTTTCACAAATGGAGTCATTATTACTATCATTCACGACTAATCAGAACAGACAATCACGACAGAACACACACCAACAGAATGACACAGACAGACGCCAGAATCGCTCAAATTTTCGCTCATCATCCACTTATCGTGGGAGATCACAGAGCCGTGACAGATACAATCGCTCTGACAGATCACTTTCTAGAGACAGAAGGTACCCACAGACAAACCGAGACACACGTCAGTCGCACGACAGACAAAGCAGATTTGACTCATCACGAGACAGACGCTACGATTCTCGAGACAGACGCTATGACTCTAGAGACCGACGCAACACATCCAGAGACAGAGACAACAGTAGATCACGATACAGACGTGACGAAAATGACATGACAGCCCACAAATCAGTGTCATTTGACAGAAACAGGCCCCGCTCCCCCGGCCCACAAAGCTGCCAGTTTTGTCACAAACCTGGACATGAACTTGGTTCATGCTTCAAGTTGCAGCGTGCAATAAGGGAAGGTCACATAAATGTTGACCATTTACCTTTTCATTAAGGGCCCAGGCTGTAGACACCAGACTCCCTGGTAACCCACATGACACTGATCCTCCCACACCTATCACAACCAATCATCCACCGAATCATCCAAAAGCGCTCATTACTTCTTCCACCTCACCCATTTCTGAATCACTTCATGTCGTTCACCCCACAGACCCAGAATCATCAGATTCAGAGTCTCAATCACCCAATGATCATCAAACCTCACCATGCGAATTACAGCTCAGTAAACTTAACATGATCAACGGTACACTGCCCAGTAAAGAATCCATAATTCTTTTAGTGGATTCTGGTGCATCGTCATCACTAATATGTGCCAAAACAATTGCAAATTCTAAGTTCCTCTCACAACTACCGAAGCGTGAAGCACCCGCACTCAAGTTTACGGTAGGCAATGGTGAAACAATAATCACCAAATATGCCATGGACATTCCTCTCTCAATAGGAGGACACTCCTTCAACATAGAAGTAAGGACAGTTGACACCTTAGGAGGTCCAGGACTTATCTTAGGAACTGATTCATTATCCCAACTTGATGCCAAATTAGACTTCAAAAGTCATCTATTGCACTTTAAAAGCAAATCAGTCAACATCAATGTGTGCAATGACACCACCATTAAACCTGGTGAAAAGAAGGTCATTAAAATTAAAGGTAAACTCCCCAATTTCATGAAAAACAATGTAGCCTTAATCAAAGCTTCTAAATTTGCAACAGATTTTGCGTTTCCACGCATGTTAGTTCAATTTCATAAATGTATTGCCAACGTCCTTGTGTACAATTCCACTGACAGAGTCATCACTCTGTACAAACACAAACCATTCGCTACCTTGTTTTTCAATGATTTAACTAATGTATACGCTCCATTAGACAACAACAAATTGTTGAATTTGTGCAGGCCAGCCGCCCTTCCAGTGACACGCTCCACCGAGCCCAGTAGCAGTAAAGCAAACAGTCAGCCATCACAGATTAACTCTGCTGTAACAAAGGAAGTTTCTAGGCAGCAGCTCAAACAAATTAAACTAGACAAGTACCCACATTTAGAAGATAATGATGCACGCCTAACAAACATGAAATTTTACAGCGTGACATATCTCTGGAAGATTGTGTCCTGCATGCATCAGAACAAAGCAAACTCACGACAATGCTTAACACTTATGCAGAAGCCTTCAGCTTACATTCAGAAGTAGGCAATACAGGCCGAACCATAGACTTTGAGTTGAATGACAAATCGCCATTTTATATACGCCCTTTCACAGTGACCCAGGCCGAGAAGCCGCTCATTGACAAGGAGCTATTAAAACTAGTTAAAATGGGAGTATTAGCACATGGCCACTCACAATATTCCAGCCCAGTTATGCTAATACGAAAGAAAGACACAGACGCCAAGCGTCTTGTCACTGACTTTAGGTTTCTAAACCAAAGAATTATTAAGCGCAATTTGCCATTTCCTTTATTGCGCGATGCCTTGCAAGCGATCGGTCATGCACAACCGACAGTGGTGTCAGTGCTTGATCTTAAGGAGGCCTACCACAGCCTCTCGCTTACACCCAAAGCATCCCAGTACTGTGGCATTACATCATATTACGGCGGGCAAAGTTTCGTGTACCGTAAATTACCGATGGGCTTGGCCTTATCGCCATCGGAATTTCAAAAACACATTAATAACATCCTGTTTAAAGCCCAAGCCACTGAATTTTGTATCGCCATCATGGATGACCTCATCCTGTTTTCCAAAACAAAGGCCGATCACTTTCAGCACATAGAAACCATTTTGGAGACTCTCCAAGCAAATGGTCTCAAATTATCACCGGCTAAGGCAAAACTTTTCAGAAACAAGGTTGTCTACATGGGTCATAATCTACTCATCAAAGATGGAAGCCCATGCATCACACCACTACGACAGCGTACTGAAGCCATAATTAAGATGCCAATCCCAGACACCAAAAGGAAGCTGAAAGGATTTATTGGCAAGGTATCATACCTTTCCATGTACCTACCAAAACTGCAAAGTCTTCTCAGGCCCTTACATAAAATCGCTGGTAAGAAAGCTCAATTTGTATGGGATCATGACACCCAACAGGCGTATAACAACATTATTGAACTACTTACCAAACCACCAGTCCTCACAATGCCAAATAGCACAGGGCTATTCCGCTTATATTGTGATACAAGTAAAATCGGTGTAGGTGCTGCATTATATCAAGTACAAAGAGGTACAGAAAGATTACTTGGGTATTTTTCAAAAGCACTGTCCAGAGCAGCAGCCAATTATTCAATTACAGAGCTAGAGCTGACTGGCCTCTACATTTCTGTACATGCATTTAGACACCTATTGAAATGTACCACATTCGAAGTATTCACTGATCATTCGGCCATACCTCACATTATGAAGGCCAAGACTGAGCCAGCCACACACAGAATTAAACGTCTCTTAGAAAGACTAAGCAATTATTCTATGAAGGTGGGTTATCGTAAAGGTACAACTATGGTAGTAGCAGATTTTCTCTCAAGAAATCCGCAACTGTCTAATGATGACCTTGACATTGCCTTTGTTGTCACAAGGTCACAGACTAGACAGCAACAACTTGACAGCACTCTGCCTTCATCAACACAGTCCACTCAGCCACTGCAGCAGCCAGCTGCTCAGACAGCAGCGCCAGCAGAGCCAGCCATGCCAGCAGCAGCCCCGCATTCAAATCCTCGCGGTCGCCCCTCGACAAAAACAAAACACACAAGTAAGCTAAAAGCAAACTTGTCAAAGTCAGTAGCACCAAGCCATAGAACACAGGAAGCGGTTCCTGTTACTCTCAGATCACAGAGTCTAGCCACTGACAGTAGATCGAGAGCACAGTCTACAGAGCCCCCGAAAGCCAGCAGTAGTGCAGACACAACCGCTTTTGTGAAGCATGCAACCGCAGCTTCTAAAACCACGACACCACCTCCGACAACTCTAGTGCAGTGCGCACCACCAATACAGCGTCAACAGCCACTAAGTGCAGACACTATATACACAGACATTGTCACACAACCAAAAGTGATAGAAACTCACTCAGATCCGCCAAGTTTCTTTTACAAAGAGGCTATGCAATTGAAGTTAGACACGAGTCAGACAATAATTAAGCATCTGCCAAAACAACACATTATTGTCCAGCAGCTTAGCAAATTAAGCGCTCTACTGAATGACAGGCCCGCTTTGCCCTTCGCAAAAACAGAGTTAGCTAAACAACAATCCAAATGCATAAATTTTTCAGCTCTATACAAATTCATAGCAGAAGGTACATTGCCATTCAATAAACTAGAAGCCAGAAACATAATGATGCAAGCGGAATCATACTTAATCATTGATGGGATCTTATTCAAGTTCTCTTTTCATGAGTCGGATTGTACAATGCTCATAGCATTGCCACAAGTCTTGGTTACACAAATTCTCCATATTTACCACGACTCACTCCTCGCATGTCACCAAGGTGTTGTCCGTGTTGCAGCAACCATTAAACAACACTTCTATTTTCCCAGATTACACCAACAGGTGTATGACTATGTCAAAACTTGTGTCACCTGCCAACATCGCAAGTCACCGGCCCAAGAAGAAAGGCCATACTCTTTGAACCTTCCCACATCTTATGCGCCATTTTCTAAATTGTATGCAGACCTCAAAACAATGCCACCATCATCCGCAGACCACAGATACATCCTCACTCTGGTATGCAACATTACCAGATATGTCATCTTAGTTCCTCTACAAACCAAAGATGCAGCCTCAGTAGCAGAGGCGATATTGCAGAAATGTATATTTGTGTACGGACCTTTTTCAACCTTGATCACAGACCACGGTCGTGAATTCGAAAACCAGGTTACCAATTATATTTTTCAAGCTCTCAAAATCAACCATCAGTTTGTTTCAGTGGGCAACCACAAAGCCAATAAAGCTGAGAGATTCATTGGCACAATTGCAAATATGTTAACATCTTGCTTAAATGAAAATGGTCGAAATTGGCACCTGTTTTGCAATGCGGTAGCATATGGATACAATAGCTTCGCCCTCCCAAGTCTAGGTAATTACAGTCCTTATTACCTGGTACATTTAAGACACCCCCCAACTCTTTTCAATGTCCCTACAACTGACTCCATAGCCCCCACATACCGTGACTATGTTGAGTTACTGAAAGCCAGACTCCAGAAAGTTGGAAAGACGGTACTGGATCTACAGTACAAATTACAGCACACCCAAGCTGTCAAGCAAGCTAGAAAAGCTTCATCAAACACCATCTTCACACCCGGAATGCTTGTTTATTTATTAGCTCCCACAGCCAGCTCTTTACAGACAGCTTCCAAGAAGATAAGAATGGACTTCGTGGGACCATTAGTCATCAGAGCAATGGACAACTCATCAAATGCCATTTTGGGTACATTAGAAGGCCAACAACTGACTGGCAAATTTCATATAAACCGCCTCAAACCCGCATGGGTAAGAACCACGGAAGGACCAGTTAACTCCCTGGCAAAATTAAAAGGAATACTTAAGTCAAAATTGGGAAATCAACATGTGGTCACAACTAAAGAAATCTCACAAATTGTTGATGAGTCAGGCAAGAACACACAAGCCCCACAGCACACATGTAGAGTGTTTCAAGATGCTAACCCTATAACAATAACAGATTTCACAAAGTATGCCCCAGACAACAAGAACTTAGCAGCAAATCACTCATTACTGGACAAACAAATCAAAGCACTGCAAAATTTTGCTCCATGCAAAACTGGTGATTATGCAGTCACCAAAGCAAGGATCAAGCAAGGACTTTTGCAGATTTTTGTTTCACAAAATATGACACAAGGGATGTGGCTCTCTGAGGATGAGAATCCATCTCTCACAAACTTAAACAACCTACTAAGCCAAGACAATTTTCGTGTATGTGGATCCGTACGCATGTTTGTACGACACATCACAAACTGAATATGACTAGATCAATTAACTTCGTTACTGAGCTGAATTATATTTGCACATTTACCTTATCACCCTCATTTCTCATATCCATTCTCATTTCTTCGTTTTCTACTACACTTTGTGGATCAAACTATTACTGGTGTTTTCACAATAATTACAGTGAAATTTCGTATGTTCTATGCTGACTAAGGCTAAAACTCAAGCTATCAAAAGCAGCAACGTGTCAGTGGACACAAACTATGAAAGACTATTTCCCTCCTTTGGGTCAAATTTCGCTAGCTTCTACAACTTATGTGTTATCACTTCTCACAAAACAAAAGAAGTTTTTCAATTGCTCCATGGATGCAATTCGATTGTATATATCCATGCATATTATTTATATATCTGTTCAATTGACTTCATTGATATCTAAGTTTCTTTTTCACATGGAGCCAATCAATTTTCTTGCCTTACAAGTATTCTGTGGGGTAATTACATGTTGCAAAACCTGTGTAATTGTAGGTACAAATATTGCAACAGGACCTGTGAATTTAAGGTATCACTGAAATTAAAGTCAATTCGAACAATGCTAGCAGCAATAAAAGAGCCAAAAAGGGCTCGCTGTGTCAATGGTTTAAGGGAATTACCAAGCCATTCAATAATAAATGCAATTACCTCCAAACCTTATACAATTTCCCCAGGCCCTATATCGCACCTCATGCGTTGGTATATGGTGCAATGGGAGTTCATGCCCTTTCATGGGCTTCGCCTACCAGGCAGTTTATAGAAGGTGGAAAATTTACAATGGACTTTACAACTTGGTAAAGCTCCATGTTTCACCCTTAAGCTTAATTAAGGGTCGTTGCATCACTGGTTTCTTTCATCTCATTTGTCATACCTTTCAGGTAACAATTATCTTTTGTTCGTATTTTGTCCTTTTATGTTTTTCCAATTATAGATACTGTATCAGGCAGATTGCACTTATGCAATCTCTTTGAACAGGATAGCATTTCGCACCTAGTAGTTGCACTTAATAGTTTAATCCGGTGATGTGTCAAGTTCCTTAACAGTTAAGCATTTTTGCCCTTTAAATCCACCCCTTTATCCGGGGTTAAGGCAAACACCTCCGTGCTTCAAAGGATCTCAGATTCAGTTAAAAGGATAGGTAAAACAGAACTCAGACAGTCTACTCTCAGCTACCATGGAAGTAACTACACTTGCCCTAGCTTTGTCTTTCATCATATTGGTTGGTGCCCAGCACCCTCCTATGATAGTTAGGCCAAATTTGGGAATTATCCTTCTCAAGGATAGAGACATCACATTGTCTCCATCGGTCTGGCACCACACCATCGCTATTCCGTTCTTCCCGGACATCCCGATGACAGCACCATCCATACTCTGCAATTCGGTATCCAGCAATTCATCGGACATCACTGATACATGCGTCATCCTACAAGAGATCAACGACATGTACATGGAGCTGAAGCAACGTATGACATCCGACATACACGCAACGCACACTTCCGTGATGGATGTCATGGCAGTGAAGGATTTTACTCCTACACGTCCACGCCGAGGATGGTTCAACCTTTTAGGCAACATCGCGAAGAAGGTCATGGGAGTAGCCACGGAGGGAGACATCAAGATCCTTCAAGGCCACATGACACAATTGATGGATATGATCCGCAGAGACAGCAAAGACCGAATTCATGACATCACAAAACTCCATTCGTACGAAGTGAAAGCTGACCTCCGCATGAACAGACTACAAAAACACCTGGTAAGACTAGACCAAACTTTAACTGAGATAGCGACCGACTTATCGACTTTGCAAACTTATGCACACTTCGCAGAATCTTTAGCAAAGCAAGTTAAACTTCAAGGGCAGCAGATAAATGCCACTATGGCAGTTGTAAATTGGCTTCACCATTTTAATATCAACATTCATACATTAAACCAACTTCGGGTAACAGCAGCCTCCCAGCTCTCAGACATCAACCAATTAATCAAGGGACGCTTAACCATTAATCTAGTAGACCCACAGCACCTAAGATCTATCCTGGGAGAGATCAACGCTGAATTACAAAGTAAATCAAAGAACCTGTTTATTAAGCCTGACATTACAGTCTTTTATAAACAGGATAACATGGTTACCAGTTCCCATGATAGCAAGTTTCTGTACATAAAAATCAAAATTCCAGTATCGAGCAAGATCTCCGCCGATTCCAACTATTTTTTGGAGATCCCTAATGATGACGTATACCGCCTAAAGGACGTCTTAAATACACGTAACTACTTACCAACTAAAGCGCATAACGCCTCATGCCCCTATGCACTGTTCATGGGTGACACCGCTGATATCGTCACAGTATGCCGCCATAGGCTGGTCAACAAACCCATTATGAGCTACGAATTTGTATACACCTCTCCAGCTCAGGGCTACTTAATTTATACCCCGGCACGACTTTGGACCTTGCAATGCCTCCACCTTAACATTACAGACAACACCCCAATATTTCACAAAGATCTTTTTCAAATTAGCCTTCAATGTGGGTGTAAACTCACATCCCATCTAACAGAACTACTAGCCGACTCCAGTAAATGCGTAACCACCAAGTCAATCACCACCTTTAGCGCAAACTTCTTAGTGTATCTTAAATTATACCAGGCGTCCATGCCCCTTAACCTGACTATTGATAAATTTACTGCAGAACCCTACAACTTTCAGCTGCCCAAACTTATCTTGACTAAGCTAAACTTCACTGACTTAGAGTTAGAAGACGGATTATCGACCGAAGACCAGACTGATTTAGACAATTTTCATGTCAGCGACTCTTCAGACAACTTAGCTTGGAGCTTCACAAACTGGAGTGAGATGCCGGACGCCGATACCATAATAGCAGCGGGATCCATAGCAATTATCACAGTACAATTGATGTGTATTGCAGCCCTCATGCATTATCACCGCCGGCTCAACCACATGAACACCATCTTATTAGCGTTAGCAGCAACACAGGGGGCCGAAGCAGTAGATTTCTTTCTACCTACAACCCTACCACCCAAGGAAATCATGACACCATCTAACGCATACCCTCTATGGCGCACCGTCATAATAATAGCGTCATTTGTACTGTCACTTACAAATATGCTTATTATTTGGGCAGAAAAACTCACGCCACTACTAGCAAACTGTGAGCTTAATACTCGGCTAAGCCATCTGCAAACAGACTTGTACTGTGCGATGTACAGTAACCAGCATCAACTACAGATTAAAGTAACAACCATCCCGCATGACCTGTCATCCCTATCAGTCAGGAAGAATCAAGATCTCCATGACGTCCGGTTTACAACAAACCTCTTCTGCACTCATACCATTTTCAACTGGGACAGAATGGAAATTTACGCAGGTACTACTAAAATTCTCCTTCCACATCGGGTGAGCGTACCGCTATGCCAATATGGTGCATTTCGCGCATTAGCAAGGAATCGCCACACAGTGAAATTCATCTTGATACAAAGTATGGATTCCATGGTGATTAGCGATTGGTCACGCGCCAGTGATCGCAACACCCCGCATGCCCAACCACAGCCTGTGGTCCTGCGCTTTGGGGATTCCCCCTCAGCCTCCTACAGACATACATCAGCTATAGCAGGAGCAGGAGCAGCCGCATCTACAGGAGACCAAGCATGTGTACCACTGCTCCCGCAACCCGGCACACTAATCGCACCCAGCCAGCCCTCGACATCCAGGATACTGCGACAGCACTCGGCAGACAGCACTCGCCCCGCCCACAAACAGACCGACCCACAGACAGACAAATCCCCTACAAATTCACCCACACCTCGACCCCGCTACAGACAGACAGACACACAGACAGACTTCTCCAATAGGAGCTCCTCGACAGCCTCCCAGTCCCCAAACTCTTTCGAAATCGAATATCGATAAATTAAATCCCTCTCGAGTGCATCCACTGATAACATCACCTTAGAGTATAGATTAGACCAGCACCCATCACTCACAAGTTAGAATCTTTAGTAGGTTAGACATATAAACATAATTTTACTAGTTCACCTAGAAGTTTGGCATTTAAAATAGCTTTGGAGAGCAGGTCAGTGAAGCAGGCCGCTTGCCTCATATCACTGCAGGGAGTCATCCACTCACACTGAATATCAAACTCCCCATGACAATTATTTAAATTTAAAACATGCAAACTGTGCTTTTGTTTCCTCCCAATCCTCTATTTTTTCTATAACATTTTTTAAAAAGACAAACCACATATATGTACCATATGCTAGTAGTTACTGTGTCAATTGGTTTTGATGTTTCTGTACTGCCGGCATAGCCTATAATTACTAAAGGCATGTCATATGGTCATAATATACAATTAGTACCACCAGATCCAACAGAACATGAAGCACTCCTAAAATTCCGAAATTCCGCAGTAGCAAGACAGCCAGCAACAACCGAACAAGCAGTCATTACCAAATTATCAAGCAACGTACCACCAACAGAAGATCGTAAGCCGTGTCCCTACAGGTAGTAGCCAAATGCTGATCTTCTTATCAAACAACGTACCACCAACAGAAGATCGTAAGCCGTGTCCCTACAGGTAGTAGCCAAATGCTGATCTTCTTCCAGAAGACGTGTCCTGTCAGCACATCGCTGAGGAGGAGCCTTCGGAAGCCACGTACACCATCAAAGTGGAACCACCACGAGCAAGTCATTTATACTTCAAGATCGTCAATAAGCAGTCTACAGTAAGCAGTCTACAATAAGCAGTCTACAGTAAGCAGTCTACAGTAAGCAGTCTACAATAAGCAGTCTACAATATGCAGTACTCAGTAGCATCTCAGCAGTCTACAGTATGCAGTCGACAAGTAAGCAGTCTACAATAAGCAGTCTACAGTAAGCAGTCTACAGTAAGCAGTCTACAGTAAGCAGTCTACAGTAAGCAGTCTACAGTAAGCAGTCTACAATAAGCAGTCTACAATATGCAGTACTCAGTAGCATCTCAGCAGTCTACAGTATGCAGTCAACAAGTAAGCAGTCTACAGTAAAGCAGTCTACAATATGCAGTCTACAAGGACGCAAGACTCAGTAGCATCTAAGCAGTCTACAGTAAGCAGTCTACAAGAAGCAATCTACAATATGCAGTCTACAACGCGCAGTCTACAAATATGCAGTAGCCAATCTTCAAGATCTTCAAATTATAACAGCAGTCTCCAAGGAAAGAAAACAACGGCAAATGTGTAAAGAACAATTTAACCTGTGAATATATCACAAACAGTGTGAAAGAAGAACAGAGACTTTCAGTTACGAAAATTCTACACAGGATTCATATTTTTGTATAAACTATGTTTATTTGTTTACTTCTTATCTTTGTATAAATTATGTTCATTTTTTACTTTTTATCGATGTCAAAAATTCTCTTAAATTTTTACTTTAATTACTAAAGGCATGTCATATAGTTAGAAGATAGCATTTCACAAATTATATAAAGTATCATTTTACAAATTATATAAAGTAAGCTATGACCTAGCTATAAGAATGCAATGGCCTTAAGCCTGAACAAAGACTTGTATAACAGAACTTAAAGAAGGACTTAAAGATTACTTAAGTTTAAAGTAAGGGGTTGTGACCATTGTACAACCCAGAAGCACAGGCCAATAGAATGAGGCCATGTGTGTTCACTGAAGGGGAAGAACCAATAAGGAAAAGACCCCTGGAAAATAGGATAGCAGAAATACCATTGTACTTGTCTTGGAATTCAGTTTACCAGCTGTAGCTGAACCACACACTTGTTCTTGAAATATATACACTTGGATTAAAAGCCACCCTCTCTCTGCAAAGCTACACCTTGTGTTGTTTCATTATATCTCATACAACAACTATACTACAGTAGGATTGCAGGATAGATAGATAGATAGATAGGTAGATAGGTAGATAGATGGATAGATGGATAGATAGATAGATAGATAGTAGGATAGTAGGATTGCAGGATAACAGGATAGATAGATAGACGGATAGATAGACAGATAGATAGATAGATAGATAGAATGATAAATAGAGAGATAGAGAGAGAGCTAGCTAGAGAGAGAGAGAGAGAGAGAGAGAGAAAAGAGAGCTAGACAGCTAGACAGCCAGACAGCCTGACAGATAGACAAATAGACAGATATATATCTGGAAAGTGCACTCCTCTAACAATGACATGACAATTAAAGCTTTAAAGGATATCATTAAATTCTATATTCAATGATGCCATCTTAAATAACAAAGTTTAAACCATGCAATCATATCAGTATATTCTGAAGTTTTGATTGTGCCAATTACAGAATGAAGTTGTCCTTCAATTCCTCGGGGTAGGTTCATCTGTCACAGGTTTCAGCAATTAAAGTGATTCCAACGTATACAATTATAGCTAGAATATAATGAACAATTCAATTTCAAAGATATGAATACAACTAGCTCAATAGGAACTAATTAGTACACAAACTTTGTGCTGATTACAACTGACATCATATAAGTGGCATACATGTCATGCAATTGAATAGTGGAATAGTCTCCTATGGATTATTTAAAGTTTTCTTTGTTTTCAATGGGATTCTATTCTCTTCTATTCTATTCTATTATATTCTACTTTTTGTGTATTGGTGGAGATTCCTGTATATTCTATATTATATTATATATTGGTTTAACCATTCTATTCTATTATATTCTATTATATTCTATTCTATTCTATTCTACTATTTATGTATTGGTTGAGATTCCTATATTCTATATTATATTATATATTGGTTTAACCATTCTATTATATTATATTGTATTATATTCTATTATATTACAATCTGTTCTTAATTGTGTGGTTTGTAAAGTTAAAACCGCACAATAATAATAGTCATATAATAATTTTATAAGATATCTGCCAACTATTTTCATCGCTAATATGTTACAGATTATTAAATGCAATATCATAAAGAAATTTATAATAATAGGACCATTAATATAAATTTAGGGAAATCAAATCCACATCTATTTCATAATTACAAGCAGACATTTTAAGAGCCATTTTGTAATTTTCATTGGCTGTTCACACAACTCCTTGCCTTGAAAACAGATGTGTTCAAAAACCCGTCTATGTCTGGGCTGTTCAATGATCCTGGCTTGAAATTCTAATGAGAGGGACCTTGGAAAAGAAACCAGTTGAAAAGTGTTTAGAAAATTGGTGCAATATTAACTGGTGCAATAGTGAAATACTTGTTTGTCTCAAGTGCAATACTGCACATTATTATTTAAACCCTAGCAGATGTTGATTAGTCACTTTTAAGTCAGTAAAAAGAAAGGGCATCAGCTTATCTAATTATCAGGCCTTAATGTCAGTGACCATGGGTTCACTATATATACACTATAACTGTAGTTTACAAAATATGATAATATGTACTATTAGAAGTTTGTGAAAAATTACAGGTGTCACAGTATTTTCGGATTCAACTGTATGTCTGTATCTTAATATATTGGCAGGTCTACAAAAGATAATGTGTTTTTGTAGCTAATAATTGTCAGCTTAAGATAATTAGATGACTGTATGAAATATATTTTCTTGAACTGTTCCGAATTACCTAATGTGAATCTCATCATATTATCGTCAACAGCGATTAAAATAATATCATAATAAGATTATGATGTCACAAAGGCCTTGTCAATCCCCACAGATGATTGGTTGATTTAATGACGATGTTATTTGGGTAAACAGCGGATACACTGACGTCATAAACCCATGATCTATTGTGTTATGATCACATCTGGTCAACCACTGGAATAAGTATCTAAAGGTAATTAAGTCTGTTGTCATGTGACCTAATTAAGTAATTACTTTATCAATTAAGGTAAATCTAGTTAATTAGCGTCTATAGTGTCTGTAGTCACATGGGTAGTATTACTACAGTAAGTACTATGTCATTATATAATCATCATTATGGCATACCTTTAGTCCTATACAGTGCAAAGTTCAAGTACAAATTAAGCTCAGAAATTATCATTTCCAAGATGAGAGTTAAATACAAAGTATTATTAAATATGTTGATGATAAAGTACAATGATTGTTATTATCATCATCTATATGTACCAGAAATTATGCATATTATAGCTATTTAGTATTTTAGATGGTATCTACAATGAGTAACTCCATATAATTTTTCATCCAAGTAATAGTCACCTCTAAAATTAATGTTATTTAAATTTGCTTCTGACTCAGTATAATATGTAGTCAGTCATCGTGAAATGACTATTTAAAGTCATACATGCATTGGATAAGACTAACTATAAACGCATGGAAAACGCATGGTTTTTGCCTCATTATAATTAGCTAAAAACGTTAATTATTCTCATGAAAAACGCACGTGGCACATTTGGCCATGTATATATGTACTAAATATTTAGTCATACACTGAATTTTAACTAATTCTGAGAATATGTCAATATAACTGTAAACTGTGTATAGGCTTACATATTAGTAATGGACCCATACTATGTGTAAATGATAATATTATTATTAGATATATACCTTCAATATGTTAATCTTTGACCATTTTTTCATAAAGTGACTATTTATAGGTCCAGCTGGAAAAAAAAACTGTTCTAAATGGTCCAATGCTATCTATACATATAAAATGCTATGACTATGATCAAAGTTTAACTGATACATCTATTAGACTATATTTAACAAATCCTGAAAGATAATTGCATTTTATGTAACATTATAAGATGTAGCGAACAAAGATGTCACACAATGATAGTAAAAGGGTGGTACTCACACTAATAAGTGGTAACATATAGCCCTCCAATCCTTGGGCCTTTCTAGGAAGTTATAGGCTTTAGCTTGCATGCGCCGATACCTAGCATCCCTTTTGTGGGCCCGGTAATTAAGGGGTTTTCCTAAGAGAGACATCCTTGGTTTAGCGTATCTGGCCGAACCTCTTGCCCCTTTTCCGTGAATTGCACCAATATCGTTTTCAACTTCTTCTTTGTTTCTTTCCAAATCTTCCATGCCGACAAATTCAACTTTGTGGACGACCCTCCTCTCCCTGCCCCCCTTTTTGCTGGCGCAGCTGCTGTAAGGAGGGGGCGATTCGGAGAACCCCACGGTCAGGGGTGCGTTCAGGCTGTTGCAGTCCTCGTCATCATCTTCCACCGATATCTCAAAACGCACCTCCGAGTTGCGCGTCATTTCCGCCGGGTGGCCTCGAAACCCCCGCTAGATGGCGCAGGGGTGCTGCTCTCAAGTCACGTGGGCAGAGTGTGACGTCACCAGGGACCCTCCGCCAAGCGGCTGCTGCACCGCGGGCCACTGTCTTCTGCAAAACAAAAACAAAAAAAGAACAATTACCGTAAAGTCACTTTATCCCATCCGCACCCTTACCCCAGATCAAAGGAGAGGGTACCAACGTTTACCCCATGATGGAGGTAAAGTGGTAAAAGGTTAAAGTGGAGTCAAACGGCGGTGATTGGGTAAAACCAAACCAAAACAACTCCCAAGGAGAAACCTGTAAATAAGCCAAGAAAATAAAACTAGTAACCAGGATGCCCTGTATACAAATGACGTCACTATTATGTAAGACTACCTCACTATTAAGACAATAAAACAGAAATAAAATATAATAATAATAATTGCATAGTGTAAATATGCAAACATAGAATGTTATTGAAAACTTCCTCCTAATTCTGAGTTGAATTTCCAAAATAGTACTTTCTCCAAATCACCAAAATTCTGACAAATTAGACAATAAACTGAATTTGATAGTGGCCGCATGAAGTGGGCTATGGAACTGCTAAATATTGCTGTTCCTTATATAAAACTATGTGTTGGTGCTTTTTTAAACAGTATTATTACTATTTGTTTAGTTCCGGGTACTTTAGAATTTCTTAGACAGACTATGTAGTGTTGATTAGTATTAGTCATAATATAGCTCTACTTATTTAATTATTTAACTGTTAATCCATGTATTTCTATTATCTTTTTATTTTTTGCCATTTATTACCTTGTCATGCTGACAGATGTATCAATTTGATATTTAGCTCTCAATAAAAAATCTATATATATGTTTCATTTGAGTACTGTGAAATGTCAGCAAGATCCTCTGAAGTTATCTTGAAGCTATGGGGACAAGAGCAACAGGTCAGGTTTCTTTAGATAATCTAATCCATGCTGCTAATTCTCCAGACCATGGCATCTAGTAATGGTCTAATGGTAAAAGTGATTGCCTGCCAACTGCGAGGTTGTAGGCTCGAGCCTCACCATGGCATGGAGGAACAGAGCAGATCCTGTGTAACTCATAGCTCCATTCCACACAGATGTAAATGGTAACTTAGCTATTCGCCTCTGCAGGTATAGTTATATGTATCAACTGAATACTTTCCAGAAAGTTGCAAAAGACTCATGCTTGAACGGGTGGATTCAACACTTGAGTGTAGTTAATTATCTCAATAAGATGATGGCACCATCAAGTTTAACACACATAATTTTTAAACTATTTACTATGGATATTACCAGTAAAAGCCCAGTGAAGTCTGATGATAGTTCAAATTCAGGCCTCTCAAAATCCTAGCTCCTCCCAGACCGAATCACTGAGTGTATTAATTTTACAGTGCTTGAGCCTTGTGGATGAAGAATTCACAAAAAAGTAAACCTCTTGCACCGTCTTTTCTCTTTCAATTACATAAGTTTCATACACTGACTAGTCTATTAGTGTTTGTTTAGCAGAAATAACAAACTTACATGCTGAAACTGCTGTTCTGAAACGTGATTAATTTATTAAAATTGGCAAATCCAAAGCTTGTTTGTTTACATCGCATGACGAAAACGGCGGCAATGATCAACTTGCTGACTTCGGAAGTGGTTTTAAAGGTTTATTTTAGTGGCAATGAAATCAGTAAGTGCATTCTAGACACAACACCTGGTATCTATTCTTTTTTTTTGAAAAATAATATTCTTGTTATGTAATCCAAAACATAATTGTATTTTATTTTTGGGTCAAATAAATTCATTTATTCATTCATATCTATCTATCTATCTATCATATTATTTATCTATCTGTCTATCTGTCTATCTATCTATCTATCTGTCTGTCTATATCTATCTATATGTCTATCTATCTGTCTAGCTGTCTGTCTGTCTGTCGCTAAACATTCTTTGAAGAGTAATACTCTTTTAGCTGTGTTGAACCGAGTCCTATTTGACTTAAAGATTAACTTAAGAACATGGCATCTTATAATCAATCCAACAAAACAAGCAAGAACTATATCACTTCTGCACAAACAACAGAACGATTTATCTACAATCTCCATACACAAGATAACAACAACATTTGGGCAGGCAATATTGTCAACATGAAATATTAACCCGTTTCTTGTATCCTAGTAACGCTCTAATTAATCATATGTATAAAAGCACAAAGTCAGTGCAACAAGGTAACAAAATAGACTAATTAGAATTGTCATATAACTGAAAAAATATTATAAATATCTATATTAAGAGTTATATGCCCTAACAATAAGCTTGGTTATCATGACAGTGATACTCTGCTAATGAGATCCAGGCAAACTGGTCTTTATAGTGATTTTTATGGTGAGGTGGTCTTAATAGTGAGTTGGACTTATACGTGAGTGGTCTTAGTATTGAGGTGATGTTCCGCTCACTATTAAGACCACCTCACAATTCACACCACCTTCTTGACACAATAATTCTTGTGAAATTAATCTTTAGTTTTTACCTCACTATTAAGACTACCCCATTATTACCCTTTTTTTGTAATATTAAACACTTCATGTAACATTCAATTAGGCCTAACTAAATAAAATATTCATAAATATGCAGTCGTATTATTAACAAAAATACTCTGTATGGAAAACAGGTGCAAAATTCTGATGCATGAAAAAATGTACCTGACAAATGCCATGTAATATGAATCTTTTATGATGTCTGAAAACATGTATTGCGCATTACAGCGCATGATAAATTTCGCATTATATTTCCCTAAATGTCACAATTTAATTTCAATGTACATTTATTCCTGTTATACTTTACCAAAAAGATCTATCCATCTATCCATCTATCTATCTACCTACCTACCTGCCTACCTATCCTTCTATCCTTCTCACCTGCTATCCTTCTCTTCTTCTATCCTGCTATCTATCTATCAATCCATCTATCTATCACTCTATCTCTCTATCTATCTATCTATCTCTCTATCTACCTATATATCTATCTATCCATCTATCTATCCATCTATCTATCAATCCATCTATCTATCTATATATCTATCTATCTCTCTATCTCTTTATCTATCTATCTATCCATCCATCTATCTATCTATCTTTCTATCTCTATCTATCTATCGATCTATCTCTCTATCGATCTATCTCTCTATCTATCTATCTATTTATCGTTAAACACCACCTCACCATTAAGGGCAGTAAAATTTGCATTTTACAATATAGTCTTAGTATCGAGGTTCCATTTTAATTGTATTTATTTTTCATAAAAGCTAGGAAAACTAATTTAGGAGTATTTCGGTCTTAAAACCAAGCTTAACGCAAACTTTGGTCTTGACAGTGAAATGGTCTTAATAGAGAGATATAAATACAGAGGTTCTCATATTTAATGTTCTTAAGAGTTAGGTGGTCCTAAGATAATAGTGAAGCAGCCTTAAGACAAAATTCCACTGTAGCCTAGCTAGCTGGCAATTGTTTAAAAGGTGCAAAATTATTATTAAATGCAAAATTATGCAGCGATTCTAATCAGTTAATGTAACAGGAAAATGCTTTTTGAGCAATTACTGATAATGGCAAAATGCTGCGTGAATTCAACACCGACTTGAAATTCTAATTGTTTTCCACTGAATGTCTGTGAACCCACCACTTTCATGGTAATACGAATATAATCTCTAGATTACCATAATTATGTAAGCTACAATTCAAAGTAGTGCATTAAATTACTTATTTATGAGTTATATTACACTGGTATATTACATATAATTGTTTAACGGAAAATATAATATTCTAGAGTATATTTATAAGAATGCACTGAAACTGCTTCAAATGCAATTTTTCCACAGAGGCTTTCAAATATTATATTTCACACTGACAGTGGAGAATATGTGCATAATATCCAACTTATATGACAGATGCAGACAGATTTGATGAGACGATAAGGCTGCTTGGAGTCCACACCATGTTACACATTTACCCCATGGGTAGGGTATTTTACTTGCCTCAGCATAGACACTGAGTACAAGGCACCACCAAATTGAAAACTGTCGTCTAGGTTGTGAAAAAAAACTTTACATTCTAGATTTCATAAGTTTTACTGTATTTCTATGTAAAGTTTAAGGATTGGCTGTAATATAATTGTGTGGGAAATAACAGCCATTTTAAGGTTCCAGTATGTCTGAAGTATCCAACATACGCCTGTATTCTGATATTTGTGTGATTAATCTGGGATTTTAGCCGCTTTTCAGTGATCATTATTTCGTACAAATCCCATAAAATGTCCAAGTGCAATTAATCAAAGGAGCTAAAGGATTTTTCCCACAAGATCCCTGAGGTACACCATACGTTACAAAATATAAAAGACGAAAAAGTTACGTGACATTTTGGTGCCTTTAATTATGCATAGAGATGTGAGACACAGGTGAGCTGTTGCATTCATCAGGAAATGTAACATTTTATGGCTTTTTATTTTCTTTTATGTAGAATATAAAAATTTACTCTATTATGAATGAGTGGCACGCAGGCTTTCAAGCAATTTCATCTATTACCCTAGCAGATGTAATGATGATGTAATATGATGTGATATGATGTGATATGATATGATATGATATGATATGATGTGATATAATATGAAATATATTTTAACTATTGTAATTAATAAAGCTTTATTTAATTTTTTTTACATAATATGTTTTACAAGTCGAGTGTCAAAACCAAACCTGAAAACGTCAACTTTGAGGAATAATATTGTAATAATGTTTTCATTCGAGAGCTATAATATTGTAAATGTTTTCATTCGAGAGCTATAATATTGTAATAATGTTTTCATTCGAGAGCTATAATATTGTAATAATGTTTTAATTTCGAGAGCTATAATATTGTAATAATGTTTTAATTTCGAGAGCTATAATATTGTAATAATGTTTTCATTCGAGAGCTATAATATTGTAATAATGTTTTAATTTTGAAAGCTATAATATTGTAATAATGTTTTAATTTCGAGAGCTATAATATTGTAATAATTTTTCATTCGAGAGCTGTTCTTGTGTCCTAACAATCAAATCACCCTGCCTTACAGTCATAAATTTTGTTTTTCATTATTCGTTTCAGTCAGTCAATATTTTCCGATGTTGGACTGATTATTAAGTTGAACCATACAACATAGGGGATGTCCTTCCATGGTCCTGATCGCACCATTGTGACACAATTCAACTTCAGAGATAATTGATATTCAAAACAAAGTGAAAAAACGGCACCAATCCCAATAGAAAATCCTAGAACAGCTGAACCGGAAGTACTCCTTCACGTGGTCACGTGATCAAAGATGGCGGCCGGAAATACCGGAAGTAGATCAATTATTCAGCGGATCAGAGGCAACTTGCCGAAAAAGTATGTAAACACAAAGAAAATGTCCCGCATTTAAAGTATTTCATTTAAAACGTGTTTAAGACTTTGAAACCCAGAGGAACAGTGGATTAAATTGCAAAAAAAACCAGTAAAGCTGAAAATTCTGAAATATTCATAATTCAATTTCCTCAGATAATTTTAAACTAGTCCCATCTGAATGAAGCAATATGAAATGATTATTCCATCATTTTTTAACATCAACATTTTATTATGACGTAAACAAAATTGATCCTTGTATTGAATACAGCAAAGTAATAAGTTTGGATTTGGTACGTGCTTTGGAAAGGCAATACATTTGTAGATCTCCAATTTTAATTCTTGGAGCTCTCGTTTTTATTTCTCATTTAATTGAACATTATTATATATATTATGGGCCATACTAATTTGTATTTCTTTGATATTTTTTACAGTACTGCGGACCCATGTTCAAGACAACTCCCTATTAAGACCACCTCACCATTAAGACCAGTAAACTTTGCACCAAGGGTGTTCTTAATGGCGAGGTTCTCTTCATGACTGCAGATAAGATCATAGGTGATTCTTTTATTCTTATAATCAATATAACTATTTCTGTAGTCAACTGAGTTTTATTGGCTGAGGCTATCTAATGTTATAGAAAATAGAAAATAGAAATTGCAGATAGATAATCTATTTCTAATTGAATTTCACATATTCTTTAGTTAATTAATGCAAAATAGCAGAGTGACTTAAGATTATGAAATTGCTCAACAAGGGTGATATTGAATATGGGTGTTCTCAAACTGTTGTAAGATACTGTAACATATATATTATTATATAGTAAACATGTAGCTTTTTGCCAGCAAAATGTATATGCTTACACCAGCACTTCAGGGCGGCTGTGTGCCCCCAAAGGTATACATTTCACATTACCTTTTTTTGCTGTTTATCTTGCATGGATCCATACCCACCATACCCACGCAACGTTACATAACAATCAATCAATTTCGCACTGAATGATAACATCTGGTAATCACGGGCGTTTGATCCTTTTAAGATTTGATCTTTTGTAGTTCTTCCGTTCAAATATGAAGCAGCGATCTAAGATTCTTCCCTTCAAATTTAAAGTAGCAATTTATATTACAGAGCATGCAATTTCCTCAAAACTCTAAACTGATCAGTTCGTTCTAAATGATTTATTAAATAATTTCATTTTCGTCCATAATGTAATGACCCATTTCTAAGAATGTTCCCAAATGTAATTTCGCCAAGTTTCAAAAGATTCGAGATTTGAAAATAACAGGTCTAATTTGAATTCTAGTTTTGGAATTCATTGTGGAAATTCCCTTTTGCATAATGACCCAATGTGTTGGTTTAATCTGTTTTATTCAAATATCACCTCAATATTAAGACTAATTCTCATTTAAAACGGATTTAATTTGATTCTAAAATTGATCTACAGCATTCTATTTACCTCATATATAGAGTGATGAATCGCTGTGTGTGAAATAGAGTGGCAGCCAAAAATACCCAATCAACTCATAGAAAAGTAAAAACTTTTTTTTAGTTTTTTCAAAGTCAAGGACTTAATAATTGCTTATTATAATTTTATTGATTTGCCAACTGTAGAAAATGCTCTGCATGTCTGTTTGTACTTAAAAAGACAACAATAAACTATAAACTGCATTGTAAATGAACAAAATTGCACTGATGTTAAAATTCATGATTACTGGCCCTACTACTGGGACACAGTCTTTGACTCAATATGCTTGATTCGTAAATTTCATTACTTTTTCATTAATGCTTGTAAGATTATGCACACTTTGTCTGGTGCCTGTCATTGAAATTTTATTAAATTTTGTGCAAACAAATGTTTCAGACTGAGAAATATGATATCATGAGCTAACTCCATTAAAAAAAGTCTCTAGTTAAGAAAGATTAGCAGAAATTTGAATTTTCACATATGATTGGATATTTTTGGCCTTAACTGTACAATATATGCATTGAATAAAATCAGATTTAAAAAAGAAGCTAGTTTAATTTCTCCTTATACATCTGATGTAAATTTTATTTCTTAATGCATGCAATGAAATCTCGTCAATAAGACCAACGCTGGTGAAAATATTACTGGTCTCTATAAAGAGGTAAATAGATAGAGAAATTAAATACAAATAAGAATACATTTTGGTTACAAAAATTGAGGGTTTATATTGTTAGGTGGTCTTTCAAAATCGTGAGGTGGTCTTAATAGTGAGGTGGTCTTGATAGTGAGGTGGTCTTGATAGTAAGGTAGTCTCAAAACGGGGTAGTCCTGTCCACAATATCTTACACTTCGTTATAACGGGGTTTCACTGGTCATTTCCTCATGCTGTGCATTTTATTTCATTTTATTTTACGCTCATTCGCAAGGAAGTGTTCCAAATTTTCCCTTTATATTTTCTCACATTGGAGAACAGGTAACATTGTTTACTTGGCTAAATTCTATGGCAGCTTGTGTAAATTATTTGAATAACAGCCTGTTGAAATGTTGAAAATAAAACTCTGCCATAAAAAGCCCAAAGTAGGTCTACAGTAAAACTCTGTTTTAATAAAACCACGCCATTAAAACCACCTCACAATTAAGACAACTTATTTTGGAAAAAGATTTTTTCGTCTTTTTTTGTTTTGGTTGTCATTGCACAGTTTAAATAAAATTGTAAATACCTCATTTTTAATACCACCTAACCATTAAGATCACCTCACTATTACGACCACAATAAAATTATCTTCTAGAAGTGTCATTATTATGTGACCCTCGCTATGAAGACCACTCTATTATTAAGGCTTGCAAATTAAACACTGAGGGTTATCATAAATTAAGGTATGATTGGACTTTTCTTCACTGTAAACATCACCTCTATATTAAGACCACTTCATTATTAAGACTATCATACGATCCATTGATGTCTCATAACTGTATTTTACCTCGCTATTAAGACCACCTCAACATTACATTTACCATCATAGCACAAATAAATACTGCAGAATCACTATACTTTAACACATCACTATTAAGTCAATTAGATTCTCACCAAAAGTATTTTTAGTAGCGATGTTTTACTGTATGTAATATATCATACCACAGACTGTGTGCAAACTAGTTGTTGACTACCGAGTTGGCAAAAGTTTTCAGTGACTTTAAGTAATGTCAGTAGGTGTTGACAGGAGAAGGGGTCACATTTCTCAAAGAAGAGAATTATGTGCCAGGGTACAAGCTGAATTCAAATTGCCCCAAGCTGAAGGAAGTCCAAGTAAAGTGCATTTTTGAGGCCGTGTATTTTAGCAGCAATTTTGGCGGCAGTGAAGTGGACAGCAATCTTTACTGCCCAGTTAAGAATTTTTGCTGCCCAGTTCACCCTGACTAATAATAGTTTTATTTATAAAGAAATTAAATTATTGGTATCCAGAGCTAAAAATTACTATTCAAAGCCACAAGCCGAAATAAAGAGAAAAACGCATGTGTGCAAACATTGCATGGAGTCATTATGCTGGGGCGATTAAAAGACCCCACCCATGGGGTAAGCATGACATTGTAACACAGTGTGGACTCAAGGTCGTATTATCTCATCATTACAGCTGCCTGCAGCTAGTCTTATAATCTAAGTATTAAACTATTTCAAAAATCATGTCATAAAAATGACAATAATTATGTCTCAAAAGCATAATATTATTACAATAGCACTCTACAAAGAATGTTTTAGCAGAGTACAGAAATACTGCAGAAACATGTTAATATCGTCAACAAGTATTCTATGGAACAGTATCAATGTTTATAACACCATAATAAGTTGGAGCAGGGAACTTACGTAATAGAACAGGCCAACCAAAATGGATAAGTAATTAGAAATTACCTGATTCCTATCACAGGCCACTATACCCAAATGACAGTTAGCACCTTCATTTAAATACCAAGCTGCAGTAGAAGGTAGAAACTGCCACAGCAAAGCAATAGAACGATGATTGGCTGCTTGCTGGACACTGGGCAGTTGGTCCCGCCTTACGTAATGGCTGACAAGCTATGGTTCCCACACAAAATAAAAATTGTTTAGAAAAAATAAATCCTTTGAATTAAGTCAAGTCCCACAACGGGCGCCAATTTTTAAGGTTCCTCTATGAAATGACTTGACTCAAGAAATGTGTAGTTTGAGATAAGTACCTTCCAAGAACTGACTCAAAGTACTGTAGTTTTTTTTTTGGTGTGTTTTTTTTTTCTCACTGTGTTTAGACTAATAGCAAAATCCAAAAAAAGAGGAATCATTTTTTAAATAATACTCAAAATATTTTATTTACAAATTAAAATATAAAGAAATACATTTCACTTTTAGTTTTGTTTTGGTTTTAACTTTATAAGCAGTTAACGCTTATGTAACAAGAGGTTACGTTTAATCGTTGTTAATCAATGAATTGCAGGAGCCACTTAACAATTGCATAATGTACTTAAGTAAATTGCAAACAACTGTCATATTAATCATTTTGTCACTGACATATCTTGGTGATAGAAAGATAGATAGATAGATGGATAGATAGATAGAGAGATCGATAGATAGATCGATAGATAGATAGATCGATAGATGGATAGATGGATAGAGAGATGGATAGATAGATGGATAGATAGATAGATAGATAGATAGATGGATAGATAGATGGATAGATAGATAGATAGATCGATAGATAGATAGATAGATAGATAGACTTTTGCACCAGATATGAACCATATTCCTATACCACGCTTAACACACAAAACCACAGTAATATATTTGTACCATAATCATATAACATTTCACAACAGCATATTCTCACAGCATTCTGACACAAGTGTCATCAATGGAGACCAGTGACTCATCACAAATCCAACTCAAGACAAATTCCTGCGCGAGCACTTAATCTTGTTAGATGGAACTACTTTTCCGGGCGTAGGATTACGCAGACTGCAGATGCACAAGTGTTGGGGGCGGATTCACACTTATACAGCTTTGGCCCTTAAGTGCTTTCACCCCAAAAGGTGCCTTAAGTAACAGAATTATTGTATACGTTTGGTTTACATATGTAAGGGCACAAAATGTTCACCTGTAAGGAACAACATACCTGGAGGAACTCCCATAATAGTGTAGATTACTCAATAGATAGATAGATAGATGGAAAGATAGATAGATAGATGGAAAGATAGATAGATAGATGGATAGATAGATAGATAGATAGATAGATAGATAGATAGATAGATAGATGGATATAAGATAGATAGATGGATAGATAGATGGATAGATGGATAGATAGATAGAAAGATAGTTAAGATAGATAGATAATAAGATAGATAAGATAGATAGATATATAGTTAGATGGAAATAAGATAGATAGATAGATAGATGATAGATGGATAGATGGACAGATAGATAGATAGATAGATAGATAGATAGATAGATAGATAGATAGATAGATAGTTAATAAGATAGATCAGATAGATAAGATCGATTAGATAGATAGATAGACAGATAGATAGATAGACAGATAGACAGATAGATGGATAGATAGATAGATAGACTCTTTAATCATATAATTTATATCAATGCATTATGTATAGATTAGACTTAGTTTCACTGTACATCTGCCTACAAATTAATAAGCAAGCATGCTAGATATTATTCAGGCAATCATGGCTTGAATAATATGAGAGAATCTGACATGTCATCTTGAACTAAATTAGATTGAATTAATTTGCATCAAAATCTGAAATCGTTTTGGATGGCCCTATTTATGTTAAAATAACTATGTTTGAATTTTATGTTTCATTGATTATATAATTAGTGTTATGAATATAGTTAACAGTTATGTTCAAAAAGAGCTAAATGTATACATAAAATATCAATAGTTATTAAACAGGTAATTGCTGCGTAATAATTTACACAGTATATAAATAATTGGATATGGGTTTATTCAAAGCAATGACTGTACCTGCAAACTATATAATTATATTCATTCATTTATTAATAACTATTTTTATTTATTTATTATCTTAGTAATTTTGCGATTTCTACCATGACTAACGCCTTTTTGATTAGTCAGTTAGTCAGTCTAACTCAATGTCATTTGAAGTGTAATACTGACGAACCTGTTAGATAAATCTGACTAACTTAACAGTCATAGTTGCTAAGGGTTCATTCTGGACAAAGTCAAAATGTCTAATATACATAAGTTAAAATATCTACTTTAAGGCTATAAATTGTCAAAATGTACAAATTCTGACATGCCACGAAAACAGATTTTTTTTGCTATTCTTACGTATTATTAGCCAAGTAACAAAATAGTAATTTCATATTGATTAAAATATTGGCGGTTTAACAAAAAGCCTTTGGAAATATAAAAATATGGTATTACCATTTGTGTACCTTTATTGAAAACTGAATTGAGGGCTGAACACTTTCATATTCATATTTCATGTCACAACCCAGGAATACAATTTCAACAATATTTGTCAGACATGTGCTTGAGCAAATTAATAAAGGTTCACGATAACTGTGTCATGAATAAAATAGATTGTATATAAATAGACATGCATAATAAATATATAGAAATTACAAATTTACACTCTACATGATTCATAGATGATGATTGCATGAGACGTTAAATTGGAGGTGCCTTGTACTGGGTGTCTATGCTGAGGCGAGTAAAAGACCCCACCCATGGAGTAAATGTGTAACATGGCGTGGACTCCAAGCAGTTTATCATCTCATCATTATGTCTGTCTCTGGCAGTTGGTCATACAACTAACTAAGCTTCAGACCCGGTAGCAATGAATATTTGACATTGATAGTGATATTGTTTCATAAAATTAAGTGCAGCGGTAGCCCACAATTAAGAATATATTAATGAATGAAGTGGTCTTAATATCGAGGTGGTCTTAATAATGGGTGGACTTAATGGTGAGGTTTCTCTGTATTGCACTAACTCATGTCAACAAAAAACAAAAATATCTGTCATATGACCTGTCCTATTCCTAATTTTACTAAATTTAAAGATAAAAATTACACTAATTTGTCATTGACAGTTAATCTGCAATATCTGTATATATTTCCTTATCTATGTAAAAAAAAAAAAGTTAATTATTTAATACACATAGAGAAATATCAAAATTATTCGTAAAATAAATACCTGTGGAAATGCATAGATATGCCATTTCAATATTCAAGCAAAATTATTTTCAGCTAAACTATAGAATCCATTGTAATGTTGAAATCCATTGTGATTCAGGAACCATGCCAGCAATAACATTTTTCACATATTATCATTAATATTCACGCTTATTCCTATATAATTATTCCATATATATATGCATGCAGTGATTTTGTACCTTCGACTGGTAAATGCATAGCAATGTGCGTGAAATCCATAGAGACTCTGTCATAGCACCAGTCGAGCGCTCCCAGCCAGCGCTGCAGCCCACTAAAATGAAACATGGACGGGTCGTGCGATAAACAATTGGACAGGCCAGATGACACTCCTGCAGTGTGCGCGCGCATCTCGTGTTCTTCCTGTTGCGCGCGCATCTATGGGGAAGAATACCTCATTGTTAAGACTGCTCACATTTAAGCTCACTCCTAAAACCACCTCACAATCAAGACCACTAAAACTATTATCATTCAAGAAATATATAATACCAAAAAGGCTGTATTAAGATTATTGTGTTATATATTTCCTTGCTTACTTAACTGATTTACAGAATGTTCTTAAATGACTACCCCAGTTCTAAGCCTCACTATGTTAAAATCAACTGCATTTAGACCACTTCGCCATTGAGAGCACCTCACTATTAGACCACCTCACTGTTAAGACCACATCACCATTAAGACCACCTCAATATTAAGACCAGCTCACTATTAAGCCACCTCAGTATTAAGACCACCTAACTATTAAGACCACCTCGCTACTAAGACCACCTCACTATTAAGACCACCTCTCTATTAAGACCACCTCTCTATGAAGACCACCTCACTATTAAGACCACCTTGCTACTAAGACCACCTCACTATTAAGACCACCTCGCTACTAAGACCACCTCACTATTAAGACCACCTCTCTATTAAGACCACCTCTCTATAGACCATCTAACTATTAAGACCACCTCGCTACTAAGACCACCTCACTATTAAGACCACCTCGCTACTAAAACCACTTCACTATTACCCCCTTCACACATAGCCGGATCACACGCCAGCGTGTCCCGGAGTAAAATTTCTTTCACTCCGGGGCGGTCCAGGAACAAGAGCTGAAAATGTCAACATAAAAAGAAATGTTTGGCGGTGTGTACACGATGGCAATACGGTGTCAACAAGGAGCAACATGGTCCTTACACGGATGAATATGGTCGCTACACGGATATGTACGGTTGAAACACAGCGAAGGTCCTTGTACTCTCCGGCGTATACGGCGGTGAAATTTTCATGCCCGATTTGCTGGAGATAACATGAAGTATGCCGGAGTCAATACGGAGATTCCCAGAGATCAGCGGAGTCTACTGAGAGTATACACGGATCAACACGGATCAACACGGATTAAATTACTCTTGGACCTCCGGCAAGAAAAATTGAACATGTTTAATTTTTCCTCCGGAGGCCCACGGCGGTCCCGGATCGCCCTGGACAATGCCGGAAATAAACACGAGGTCTACACGGTATTACCCAGAGTATGCCAGAGTGATACTCCGGGATGCTCTGGCGTCTGATCTGGCTATGTGTGAAGGGAGCTTTAGACAATTCTAATGCCACTGTATTTTTATAGTTACATACAACCTCAACACTACAACCACTTCATTATTAAGACCACCTCGCTATTAAGACAATTAACTCATATATGGACCTATCTGTATTCTATACATCTTTCATTACCTCTTTATAAGACCAATCCAATATTAAAACCAACAATAAAGCTAATTTCGCACAAAATGATTAATTGCCGTATACGCATGTTTTTCTTGATTAATAATCAACTTATTCTAATCTTATATTACCTATTGCCTGAGAACAATTCAATAATAAACCTAATAAATTTTTCACAATGATCTTTATATAGGGGTTTTGCTGTAATATTTTGCTGATTAATAATTAACCTAATCTGTGTCTTTGTACAACTATAGCTGGTAGTCATGATTAGTTAGGATATTTATTTCCCTTTTGTAGCTTATGTACACGCAGAGTGCCTGCTTCAACCTAATGTATTTCCTCGATTAGAGGCCGGGTCTAGAATAGAGGCCGGGTCACCCAGATAACATTTTGAATCGGAACGACATCGGCGCAACGTCGGCGATGTTGATAAGATGTTGTAATGACAATGGCCGATCTGGAAACAATTCTGGGCCGATTTGGATTGCTATCTGGGAGGTGGCATAGCAGATATAAGTCTTGTAGAACTTTAAATCTCAAATAAATTCTTATCTTCAAAAGCTTTTAAAGAGCCGGTGGACATGCGCTGTCTCCAGATTGTCCAATCAAGAAGATGAAGCTGTAGTATGTTCAACAGTGTAAATTGACATTGTTTATTAAAGAACTGCAAGATGCAATTATACTTCTGCAAATTATGTGCATGTTTAAATTTGTCCTTTCAGACACAATTACCCATAAAAATGAAAATAAATAAATAAATAAAGCAAGAAAGAATGAATAGAGAAAGTCACATAATCATCATATTTTGACAAACTCGTTTGATTACTATTATTTATCAAATTGTGGATTTTTACGGAAGGTTCTCTGTATTTCCACCAGGTGGCTACGACAGAATACTGCAATTATATTGGCTGAAAAAGTTCCCGCCCTTGACTGTGATTGGCTGAAGCAAAGTGCATCCAAGCAGCAGTATTTTTAGTGCATTTTAATGTATATTTGACACTTCATCATTTAGTTGATGTTTGTCATTTTTCTGAGAAAGTTATATTTATGGAATCAGTTAGTTATTACCTATTGTGTCTGAAAAGCAAAATGAGTAATAAGAGGAGAGGAAAGACTTATGTCCTGTTGAATTCAGGGCTGCTCAGTGAAAAGACTCTATTGATAAACTTGCTGTTTTTGAACAGTCGTCACAAAATTTGTCATAAACTGATTATAAGTAAATCCCAAGTCATTTAAACACAACATATTCAAGTCAGTCATAATTTGTATTTTATGTGCATTCATTCATATCATTTTGTTCATTTTTGAAGACTAATCATATTATTAGCCAATTACAGATTTTTGTTCATTTTTTATCACTGCTTCAACTGTTTCACAATTGCCTATCTATTAACCTTATCTAATATTAAAGAATACTAATCAATAGGTACCTGCAATGCTTCTTTCCCCTTAATTCATACCTTTATTTACTTATCATGCATAGTTGATTACATAATATTGACCTGATGACATCTATGTCAGGCTATTTTCTATTGAGCTGCCGGTGTTGCGCTATTTGCGATGTACGCGGAGTAATTCAAGGGCAGCATCGCGCGTTAGCACCTGTCGTTCGTAAATTAAGGTCTGCATAGCGCGACACTCCCAATATGGCGTCAAGTTACTTCCGCCGGGCATAGTCAGCGGAAACTGCCCTGGAATTCTGGGTAATTACTAGCATGATGTTGATACTGTAATACTATCTTAATTGTTTCCCATAATATTTGGGTGCATGGCTATGTGGACAATTAATAGGCTTAAGTATGGTAAATGTAGGATGGTGTGGACTCCGAGCAGCAGCCTTATCATCTCATCATTACGTCTGCCTGCAGCTGCTCATACAACCGAGATATTGATATAAAGAATATGGGGTAGTTCATGAAATTATACCTAGTACTATCAAAACATCAATATACACACAGTAAAGACCACCTCGCTATTAAGACCACCAAATCTTAATATATTTTAAGAAAATGAAGAACTATACAATATACACAGTGGAACCTCGTCATTAAGACCAAATATATTGGACATAAAACTCTTACTTGTATTGTATTTTACCTCACTATTAAGACCACCTCACTATAAGCCAAAATCACGAAGAGAAATGTGACAATTGAGTTTAACAGTGAAGTTGTCTCAATAACGAGGTGGTCTGTGAGGTTTTAATGTTTCATGTCAGTGATACCTTGTAGCTGAAACATCATCAGCCTATACAATTTATCATCAGTTGGCACAAACAGACGTAATGATGAGATGATAGGGTTTGAATCTTCTCTGTAATTATCTTTCTTTTACCAGCGGGGTAGCTTAACTTATTACATTAACCTCAGCAATAAGACCAGTCAATTATGTAAACATTTAATCGGTCTTAATGGAGAAGTTCCAGATCACCTGGATGAAGAAAATAATCCATGGATACATTTTTTTCCACAATTCCATAGATACGGGCCCTATATTTGGATGAGAAGACAATTTTCTTAATGATATTTTTTTTCCTGCCTACCATGCGAAATTTCAACAAAGCTGTTTGCCTTGGGCATTCAGATTACAGCACATGATTAAAAGGAGCCCCAAGACGGGAGGGGAGAGGAGAGGAGAGGAGAGGAGAGGAGAGGAGAGGAGAGGAGAGGAGAGGAGAGGAGAGGAGAGGAGAGGAGAGGAGAGGAGAGGAGAGGAGAGGAGAGGAGAGGAGAGCAGAGCAGAGCAGAGCAGAGCAGAGGAGAGCAGAGGAGAGCAGAGGAGAGCAGAGGAGAGCAGAGGAAAGCAGAGGAAAGCAGACAAGAGGAGTGGAGAACAGATGAGAGAAGAGAGAGAACAGAAGAGAGGAGACGAGAGAAGAGGAGAAAAGAACAGAAGGAGAGGAGAGCAGAGCGGAGGAGAGCAGAGGAGAGCAGAGGAGATTATATTAACAGGTCCTATATTTGATGCTAATAACTGCTGGCCAATAAATTATGATACTTGTTCAATTTCACCCCTTAGATACGTTTACGATATTCCCCGAGTAAAAGACAGTAAATAACTGATCCTCTTGGAGCAATGGCAGGTCGATGGCAACAAGGGAGCAGGAAAACTATCATTTAATCATGGAGACAAGAGGACATTCATGAAACTCAAGATGTGTACCATCTGTCAGAATGAACTCTCAGGTAAAAATTTTAATCAAGGTTTGTGTACATTTAAGCTGTATCTACAGTGAGTTTCATAAAATAAGGTTGACTCTAGACAGCTGTAGCAACCTATTTCTGGCTGTAGCTACAACTGACTAAAGCCAGCCGCTTCTGTCTACTCCTAGCTTATAGTCGGCTTACACCTTGGTGAATGTAAGAGATTTATCTAATATATCATAAATATGTATGTGCAATCGACATGCATGTTTCAACAAAAAATAACAAATATGTGACAACTTATGCACCAAATGGTGCTGCATGTACTTTTAGATACGGCTTTGAGTAGCCAGCTATAGTAGAACAGTTCCGTTTAGTGGAAGGTAGCATCGTATAGCAGAAGTTGTCTAGATATGTCTAGGTTCAATTTGACAGGCCGTTTTTATTGAAACTAACTGTACATTCACAATAAAATCCCAACTCAGCTGTTTACAGACATTGGGAATAACTGATCACTGACTGATCACTTAAACAGCTTCCTGAGTTAATCCGATACTTCATCATTATAATTAAATGTTGTTCCTCTAATATGTGTCTATACTATCTTGATTTAAGCCGCATAAGTATCTTTTTATCCACCAACTCAGCATTCATTTTTGCAAAAGGATCAAAATTACTCGTACGGGGTGAATTTGTAGAACTAAATTCTATATTTACACAAATGAACGTTTATTTTTTATATCTATCTAACTATCTATCCATCTATCTATCTATCTAGCTATCTATCTATCAGCGTATCTCTCTATTCTTTCTTGATCATCTCAGACGGGTCCATGAACGTCTCCAAGACCGCTTAGCCCTGCTCAGTGATCAATTGACCAGTCGAGAGCGATTGATTGTTTATTTTGCTGGAATAATTACACTTCCCCTGGTAGATTGATAGTCTCAGGAGAAATACACACAGTTCAAAGGATCAATGGACCAGACGAAAATGTGCCAAGGATGTAATCAATGACCAGACGATTATTCGGGATCATTCTATGAGAGAGAGAGAGAGAGAGAGAGAGAAAGAAAAAAGTTCTTCAAAGAGAAAAGATATTTATAGGAATGAGAATTTCGTTGGAGAAAAATAATAGTCTTAAAATATATGTGTAGAAAATATTCTCTAATAACGAAAGAGATTATTGTTCCAATCAATTAAATGCTGTCCCTGGCTAGAATAGATGCAATTTCTTTTATTTTGATGACAGAGGAAGACGTAATGATGAGATTAATCAGCCAATTAGACTTAGTGGCAATTAAAAATGTGATCAACCCTCGCTGGCGGCAAGAACTTGCCTTAGAGGGCTGTACTTTCCATATATATCTATCTATCTATCTATTTATCTACCTATCTACATATCTACTTATCTACCTATCTACTTATCTATCTATCTATCTATCTATCTATCTAGCTATCAAGCTATCTAGCTTGCTATCTAGCTATATATCCATCTATCTATCTATCTACCTATCTACCTATCTACCTATCTACCTATCTACCTATCTACCTATCTACCTATCTACCTATCTATAATGTAGCAGTGTCTATGGCAGAATATATATTTTTTTCCTTTTAGGAAAATAACTGTACAGTTTTGAGACCCTTAGGAGTGTGGTTAAGATTACATGGAAAAATATGCCTCATGCATTTTCCATGCATTTATCCAAACGCATGGAAAACGCATGATTTTCCACTCATTATAATTAGCCAAAAACCATGCGTTTTTCATGCGTTTATTCTTCTCATGGAAAACGCACGTGGCACATTTGGCCATGTAGTACTCTTTATATTGAATCATTATTTCCATATTTCGATAATCAATTCAAGTGTTCCTAGATTATACATGTATGATATGAACCTATGACCAATGTATGTCCATAGAAATAAAGCATCTATCCATCCATAGAGCTTGATTCTAGATTTTTACTACAGATAATCAGATTTAAAAAACGTTTCTCAAATGGAGAGCATCTATAGAAATAGCACCAATGTGTCACAGAGGACATTGTACACGAACAATCAGATTTAAAATGAGAATCAAGTGCATCTAGGCGGAGTCAGATCACACGAAATCAGCTTTTATGGCCAGATCTACCTTGTATTGCCAATAAACTTTGAGTACAAAGAACTGCCATTAGGCGTAATGTATTTATGGAGTGGGAGATATTTTTAGATTTTGTAGTGGAGAATGCAACAGAAATGTGACGCAATAAAAAATATTGCAATAACTGAAAAATGATACTTTTAATGGCTTGAATTTTAATTGATTATAAAGGAAATTTCAAATATTGCATTGCATTGCATTGTATTGTATTGCATTGCATTGCATTGCATTGTATTGTATTGTATTGCATTGTATTGTATTGTATTGTATTGCATTGTATTGTATTGTATTGCATTTTCTATAATGCATTGATATATTTTCTCTAAACTGACAGAACATATTGCTGCACAAATGTAAATTATTAAAATGATAACATCAAAAGATGGCATATGCTTTGATTTTACAGGGCAAACTTGAAAATTGCAAATGATTTATTGAGATGTCATCATAAAATATTGTGTAGTTTAAAAATCACTCTCTGCATTGTAATGAACAGTGTTATGTTTGTTTGTAAGTTTATTTACTAGAAAAATTATATATGCTTATCTAGCTGGTACGATTTAAAGATGGAAAATTTACAACAGCTGAGATAATAATTAAATGTGTAATAAAATATTTATTATAGTACTATATATATAAGCTAGTTATCACTATTTTTGTTACAATTATTGTTTATTGACATTCGTAAAACTCATTTTTGAGAATCTCTTTCTTTTTTCTGTATTTTGACAATGTTTAATGATGAGCCATTCGTGGTTTTTACTCTATCAAATTTGTTTTTCTTTCACAATTATTGACACTGTTCTGTGTGTGTTTGAACTGGATCAAATTTCAACTGCTCATTTCAGACCACTTGATCTTCGAAATCATTATTCTGGACAAAAAATATTCAAACGGTTGGATCAAATAAACCAAAGCAGGCATTTGTTTTCAATTTTCAACCTAGAAGAGCTGAATATTCCAAATCCTTAAATTTCACTTTATTTAGTTTTTTTATCTAGTTTTTATTTTTTTTATCTTTTTTCATTGGATCATATTTCAATGCGTATTCAATAAGTTCAACAATGATTTTCACTGGTGTATGGTACTGAAAAAATAAAACAGTCTTTTTCATATGAATTTTCCACAGGGAAGTAAATCATAAATCTATTAAAAACCCCTTTTCATTGCCAAGATAATTAGCTGATGGAGTGTATTCTTAACATTGTATTTACCTCATCATAAAGAATTATTCCAAATTATCAAAATTATGCTTTTGACTACCTTTTTCATATGTGAACTAACTGGAATTTTCTGTGCCATGAAAAATCTAATGCAATAGTGCATCTAGAAAGGTCGTGATGACATTCAAATGCAACAGATTTTGGCCACTATCGTATTGAATGACAATCCAGCTTACTAGCCTATCAATAGCAATCAAGACTGACGCATGAATTGCTCAGAATGTTCTCTGCCAACTATTGGAGTTATATTGCAACTGTTTACAGTTGTCAGTCAGCTTTGTACGCAAGACATGCAATTAAAATTTTACAGAAAATCCATTGCCTGCTATTGCTACATTTGGTTTATTTGAATTACCTTGCTGTTGGTACCTTTTCTGCCAGTTTAGCTAACTTATGTATTTAAATGTTGCACCTGCTATTGTTACATTTTGCAGTACTATCAATCCTTCCCTTTAGGGGAGGGTGGGGGCCTAGCTCAGTGGTAGCGTGCTGGGCTTCCAACCACTGGTTCCCGGGTTCAATTCCCAGTGGAGCCTATGTTGGATGGCTGTTTCACTCTTCATTTCATTGCCAGGGTCCCTACCTGTCCTAATTAGCCCATCAGGTGCAGAAATACAGGACGTAAAGCCCTAACCTCACCCTTTAGGGGAATTACTTGTCTATCTTTAATTTGTACCAGCACATATGTTTCTTCTAGACAACAAACTTACCATCATTTCAAAATAAAGCTCTTAAATTCAAATACCACTTACCATGGCATGACTACTATAAGGACGAGAAATATTGTTACTTCCCAGGTTCGTGTTGCAAAAAGATCATTCTATACCACTGCTGTGCAAAATTGTAATGGTAAATCATCATAGGTGATTTATCTACTTTACTGTTATTTCCAGTATACTGCTTATTACATTGACTTCAAGTAGGTTAGTCAGTCATAGTCTATGCACCTCTGCGCATGTGCATACACTATCAGTCTATGTGCCTGCTTGCACGTAACATACACTGCTGAAGCTCCGCTTCTTTAGTTAGATTTGGCCCAGGTTTTCAGCCTCGGTTTTTAGTTGTTAGGTGAGCGAGCAGCCCCATATATCATGCCAAACACAGTATTTTTACTTATATTTTTATTCCTTAAATAAATATTTCAAATCTATACCATGTTTTGTTGTGCATAGAAAACATGTTACAGGTAACAAAGTCAAACAATCTGTATCGAATGATCTAACTGCTGATAATTTCAATGATTATTTCAATACAATTAGTGAAAGTACTGTGGCTGACTTAAAGTTTTAATTGTACAAACATATCTCAGAATGCTGCTAGTAACCTGTTATAGTGCCTAGCAGAAAAGTGGTTACACTGACAAACAATGCAAACTTTTCAGTCTTTCAAAGTGTTTCTGCTACATCACATTGGTTGCTATTGTTAGTATTGCCAGCCAACCTTGACTGTTTATAAAACACAGTAATCAACATTTTTGGCTAATCTCTCTGTTGGTCAAAACTTCTTAACTGGTTGAGCACATTCAATAGCTTTTGACAGTTGTTTCTCTTTTCAAACAAACACAAAGCAATGACCTACGTCACATGAACACTTTCTTTAGTAATATTCGGTGCATGCCCAACTCATTGTATAACCACTAATATACCAGGCCCTCTAAGTAAATTAGGGAGCGATAGCTCCATTGATGTGCTTGGTTTTGATAGCAAACTTCTCTGTTTAGCATCTGATATTTTTCCCCCATTTTAACGAAGTTTTTCGATATTTCTCTTGAACGTAACTTGGTTCTTGATGACTGGAAACTCTCTAGAATTACACCAGCCTATAAAGGTGAAGGTTGTAAAGATGAAAAGGAACATAACAGGCCTATTAGTGTTATTGGTCATATTCCAAAATTACTGGAAAGACAGATTCATTGTCAAACTATGGATTATTTTGAAGAATAAATTTATCACTTGCGACCAATCCGCATACATAAGAAAACACAACACTCAGACATCCTTACACCTGTCCTTGATGATTGGCATGTTACTATTGATGATGGTATGCTTGTTGGCACATGTGCATTGGATATTATATCAGCAAATGTTTTGATTCAATTAATCACAAAATATTGCTTAGTAAGCTTGCCATTTATGGTTTTGATGTCAAGGCTATAAATTGGTTCAATTCATATCTATCAAACAGGGGTCATAAAGTACACTGTAATGGTATAGTATCAAACACAAAGTTTGTCAATATTGGTGTCCAACAAGGGTCCATTCTGGGCCCAATTTTATTTCTCGTTTATTCCAATGATATAAATAATCATGTACATCTGGGTTCATGTAAACTTTATGCCGATGATGTTTTAGTGTATTGCACTGGTAACAATGTAAATTATCTCTCAGTGGTGAATTGTAATAAATCAAACTCTGTATTGGTCTCTGCAAGACAGTGGTCTAGAACACATGTTAACAATGCAAATTTTAATGTTTGCATTGATGAAAATGTCATTTCTGTGTCATGCAAAATATATATATATATACCTTTTCTGGTCAAACCAGATTGATTCTTTATGTAAATAACCCAGAGCAAAGGTTGGATTATTTTCAAGACTTTGACACTTCCTACCACTTGACACTTCGTTTGGTATATTCAGCCTAAGTTTATGGTATTACAGTGTGGGGTTATTCTAGTCAAAACAACTCGTGAAAGATTCAGCACATGCAAAACCGCTTCCTAGGGTAATACTCAGTAATTATGATTATTTCAATGTTAGAGGAGTTGATATTGTAAATGAATTACACTGGTTAAATGTAAAGCAAGGACGTGATTATTTTATGTCAGCATTGATGTTCAAATCTATATTTGTATGCATGGTTTAGTTCCAGATTACCTGACTAATGTTACCACAATGCAAATTGAAGTGACAAACAGGGAAACAAGGTCACGTAGTGAAAACAATGTACATGTCCCAAGTGTGAACTTAAAATTTACTAAAAATTGTTTCTCATATATTGGTGCTATCAAGTGGAACAGTCTACCTGACTCCCTTAAGAAGTGTAGCAGATTAGATGTTTTTAAAAAAAGAGGCCAGGAAGTATTTTTGTCTCATGTCATTATAATTCTTTTTATTTATATACTAGGTTTTATTTATTGTTATATTAAGCTCTGTTATTTCATTACTTTTTTACTGTTTTTATTTATTTGTAACAGGGCCATTCGTAAAAGAGCTTTTGCTCAAAATGTTGTTTACCCTGTATAAATATGTTTTATAAATAAATAATACTATTGACAGCGCGCTGGGCTTCCAACCACTTTATGAAGTATCATCTTCTTGTGAGTCATTACAAAATGCCAGAATAATTGTTCGTTGATTCATATTTGAATTGGCCACAAGAAGATGATACTCCTTCTATCCAACCACTGGGTTCTGGGTTTAATTCTGGCTTGAGCCTAAGTTAGATGGCTGTTTCATCCTTCATCTCATTGCCATGGTCCCTGCCTGTCCTAATTAGACCATCAGGTGCAGAAATACAGGACGTAAAGCCCTAATCACCCACCCACCTACTACAATATGTAGGTACACCACTAAAATTATGTTGAAATGATATTCATAACCATCTATAGATTTCTTCAGCTAGGTACGCTTGGCGACATTAATTTTCGCCACGACAACGAAATTCGCCACTTGAAAAATAGTGCACTTAACACTTATTAGATGTCTGTCGGAGTTATAGAATTCTGTCGATGATGTAAACAGTTAGCTTTGTAACAAATCATGAACTTGCAATGTGCACAATCATGTTTTAGGGGGGGGGGGGGCGAATCTCTATGTCACGGACTGTATGGCTTGGTTCAGCTAATTGTAGCTTCAAGTATTTATTTATTTCAATATATATTAACAGGGTAATTAACATGTGTCAGACTGCTGTCTGTTTTACAACAGGGCCCTGTATATTTAAAATACATTATATACAAAAATAACACACAAGTAAGAAATCATCAAAAAAAAAATTAAGAATAAGGGCATTTGTCTAATTACAGTGATAAAAATACATTTTAGCCTTTCTTTTAAAATCATCAATTACTGTGCACTTTTTTATGTAATTAGGCAAATTATTCCATAGTTTTGGACCCTGATAACTTAATGAAGCTTTAGTAACATTAACATATGGAATCATAACATCATTCTCATTAGACAGACAGACAAACTTTTTTATTCATGCACTAAAAATCATAATAATACAATAACATATTGACATGTAAATATTGGCTCAGGCGATGCCCATTTTGCCTAAGTGTAGGCGCTGCCATAAGCACCCCCTGTTTAAATCATAAACTTCAAGTTAAGATAACTGCCAAGAAAACAAACAAATTACAAAACCTTACATAATAAGTGGAAAGGTGAAAAGGTGGAGCTTAAAGAGCGAAGCAGAGACTGCAAAAGGGGGAGTTGGGCTTATAACTGTATATTGCTGGTATGTTGGTTTTTACAGATATAGCAGTTGGCTATGTAACATTCACTGGGCTATTGTACATATTTATTAAGTATTTTTTTAGGTAGGAGGTATAACCAGTTTTGCTATGCGTATTGACTTTATCTAGGATAAATGTTGGGGTAATGTTCATCAACATGTCTTGTCAACCTTTCTAAAACTTCTCCAGACATAATGATCTCATTGCATGCACAGATAGTCAGGTGCTAAACCTTGAATTCGTTTAAACATTAAGAGCCATTAAATAATCTCTTCCTTGTCTAACATTCATAACCTTCATTTTAGCAACAAGATTAATCCATTCTACATTGACATAATCATAATTAATAAACACAAGTAGCTCTTCAAGCAGCTGCAGTATCTCAATGAATCATTCTGTATGATGCTCAAGTACTGTAGAGTATTTTGGGTATCTATTTATAAAACGCCTGAATCACCATGAAATGACCCATTCAATTGTGACGTCACATGCCCCAGTGACATCACACTGGCCATAATGCCTTGGTCCATTACCATGACGAATAGACAATCTGCACTCGAGGCCTGACCTGATAACCTTTGACCTTCCATTGTGACCTTAGTGTTCGTAGATGACCTACTTTGACAATGAGGTTGAGTGTTGTTACCATATAGAAGTCTGTATTTATTCAAGGTCAAATAATAATTAATAATAATAATGATTTATTTTATAAAGCGTTCACACATAAAATACAGCTCTGAATCGCTTTACAGATTGTGGAGTTTTTTTAAATTATTAAATTATAAATAACAATAAAATTATAAAAATATCGATATCAAAAATTTAGGTTTAATTTTTAGGAAATTAAAAAAAAGTCCATCAAAATATTGTGTAAATAAAAGCGTCTTCAGCTTGGATTTAAAAGCGCCAAGTGATATTCACATGGGTTTTGGGCTTCTTTTTTTTTATCATAACAGGGGGCAGTACAAAATGGGTGGAAATGTTAGGTGGGCCATCATTATAAGTTGGAAT
>OW028583.1:29321578-29369078 GCA_932294295.1 Alitta virens | reverse complement strand
ATATGACTGTCTATTTCAGAGGTCTTTGTACAGGCTTGTATGGAGACATCAATTAGTTTGAAGCTTTAAAAGGGAAAACCAAACTGCATTTTGGCAAAAGAGTATCACAATATTTTGGAAAATTGTTTTGACAGGCTCTAACAGTTGTGTAGTGTGTGGTATTTCATCATATATTCATCATTTATCTGTCTATGATAAAATCAATCATCCACCCATTTATTATCTACCTATGCGTAAATAAAATGTTAAAACATTTATTAAACTCTCATTATATTTAATATCTAGTTATATTCAAATCAATATAATGTTTGTTCATTCATGGCAGGATAATTTCAACTCGCAAACAAAATAATCATAGAAAGTACCATATTTGCTAATATAATTCTAAACTATGCGATCATCATAATTATGCCATAGTATATTGATAGATATGGAGATAAAAACATAAATATTTATTCTTGCAAAATTATAAAATGAAATTTTGTAATGTTAATATACGTAGTTGGGAAAATATATTGGTAGAAATTAAATACATTTTACTTGTGTAAATGATATTGACATTATGAAAACATTTGATTATTACAAAGATTGGATATATTATATTATAGATATATTTTCATTGACAGAGAGAGGTCACTCCTGACCTATTTGTCATCCTATAGGGTAAAGTCAACTATATAGGCCTATTATTATATAAAAACCATTTGCCATATGTGCTTTTTTTACACAGATATATTAATAATTAATATAAAATATATTGATAATATCACAGTTAATAATATAAGGTACACTAATGTAATAAAAACATATCAGAAACATCAGCACCATTTAAATGTGCTTTAATGTAGATTCGAATCCACAACTTCAGGTATCTCACTGCTACAAATTTAACAGCTTAACCACTGTACTGGATACCCTATACACAGCTTGATATATATGCACTGTCGCATATAGCTTATGTGGGTCCAATGACATTGCAGAACTGATCAATGAAAAAACATTATTCTGCATTCACCTGTCATAATGCCAAAGCCACGTCGATTTTCGCACTAGAAGGTTTTGACAGTTTGTGTATGGCAATGAGAGCTGGACATCTGTCATGCAGAAAAAAAATAAAATAAAAAATATCAAGAAAATGAGAGGGAGGGACATAACATTGGTAGATATAAGGCATTTAGTTTATATAGGTAGTACACGGAATGGGCCATAGTACCCAACAAAGGCACAACTACACTATTTTAGACATAATAATATTCTGCTGATAGACCGAAACATGGCTGTCATTGAAGTGAAATATCAGTCTTAAGTTCTGCTGCAGAAATGAAAAGAATAATTTAATTCTTCTTCTTTTTTCTTTCACTTTTTTAACCTGAAAATCTGAAGTGGCCTAAGTTTCTTGTCTGTTATAATTTTGCAATGTTTACTGATTTGTAGACATTATGGCTGTATTTAAAATGACTAACCCCTTGCTCCCATAAAAAGTTATGATAAATGTTTTGAGATACAAGGTGATCACCTTTCTGTATACATTGGTGTCCATGCTGTTATGTCAGTATGTCTGTCTGTCTGTCTGTCTGTGTGTCTCTCTGTTAAACAGAGTAGTCTGTCATCCTCATTATCTATAACGGTCTTTAGCTCTGTATGTCTGTAACTCTATCTTTGTCAGCCAAATAATGAACCTGTCTGTTTCACTGTCTAACCTATCTTTCTATCATGCTATGCTGTCTGTCCATAGAATTGTCTAGAATTGAGAAAATTGCCAGTCTGTATGTATGTCTAGGGAGCTGTATTTTTGCCATGCTACAGAAATGGCTATCTATCTATCTATCTCTCCATCTATCTATCTATCTATATATATATATCTATCTATCTATCTATCTATCAGGCTATCTATCTGGCTATCTGTCTATCTATCTATCTATTCACCTATCCATCTACCCTATCTATCTATCTATCTATCTGTACACCTATCCATCTACCCTATCTATCTACCCTATCTATCTATCTATCTATCCATCCAGCTATCTATCCATCTATCTCTGTATCTCTCTATCAATCCAAACTTCTTTCTTATTAGACCTTCACACTATATAGCAATGTAATCATGGGCTGCAGGTGTTTTGTGAATAATGATCAGCGCAGATTGAGCACTCCTTGCAGGAAATTTAATAACAAAGGACAATGCGGCAACCGGTATATTATATAGACACATGTCCTATCTTTCTAAAAACCTTCACTATATCTTATATATTACAAAAGCAGCTCCTACATATCAAGGACAAAGCATTGCTGAAATTTGATATTTGTCAATTTTCATGTACTGAAAAATATATGCCTTTATTGTCATGTACTAGAAACGTGGTTCTATTCTATTCTATTCTAGTCTAGTCTAGTCTATTCTATTCTAGTCTATTTTGCTTTAGAAAATTAATACACATGAAGTTGATAATTATCACAATACATTGAAACCCCACAATTAAGACCACCCTTAAGGATATCACTGAAGTGGTCTTAATACCAGGACAGTCTTGATTCTTTGCCAATTCATTTTTGTAGCTACCAAAAATTAAATTTCTATGAGAATTCCAAATTCGACTTCACTACTTTTTGTGTGAAAATTTTGACCATCTTTTTAGACGTTTTGACTGTATCAAAAAGGATGAACCAATAAAAATTTCTGACTAACAGATTATATATAATCAGTCATAAATCAAGTTAGTCAGGTTAAGCCATTATCATGTACGTTATTGGTCATTATGACTAACTTAGTCAAACGCATAATTATTTTACTTTAAATGATATTAACTAAATATCATAAATCTATTTGATAAAAAAAATCTATGGGGTCAATAAGTCCATATTACATCAGAATTAGTCATAAATACTAAAATATTAAAAAACATCATACTTTTCATATATCAAATGGCAATATCTAATGTGACTTACTTAATAATTGACAACAGCTGAATTAAATGGGATTAGTCACTCCATACATCGTCAGAATGACTAATCTCTTAGTCAGAACATTTTCAGAATGACATATTCCCTTAAGAAGCATGTATGAGCCACACAGGTAAGGCTAATGGCATGTTCTTTATTGTCCATTAAGGCTTCCTCAAAAAAACTTCATGTCAGAAAACAAAGAATAGACTTCAAAAGTGATTAAAAGTTCTGACGTACTAAAAAGGCATTGGAGGAGTGAAGCAAACATACATGTGTCATTTCAGTGCATTTCTGATAGTTTTTCATAAATGCCATGTTGAGGTTGCTAAAATGTGGGATCAAAATAAATGTCCACATGTTTTTCGGTCAAAGCCAAACTTTCAAGCCGATAAAAAAGCATCTGAGAAGAAATAAGTTTGCTATAAATTATATTATTGTACTTTACAATGTGTGATCATAATAAATGGCTATAATTTTCATGTTGACAAGAAAGAAAACAATTATCATTAGAAAGATGGGAAACTTGAATTATATATTTGCATTATTTAGCCTGTATTTAGTGACCACCTGTCTTAAACTACCAACCAACGAATGAGAAATAGTATCACCAACCAAAATTATAATATACAATTTGATAACATCGTTTTGTGGTGCCATCAAAAAGCTGCACAGATGTACTAAAATTTACACCAGTGGTACCTTCAATTCTCAATTTCCATGCATGGTTACTAGGCGGTTACTAGGCAACCATTAAGGCTAATAGGCAATCATCAACTAATCAGGGCACAACCCATGACTTGGGTTTGTGAGATTTGCCCAAATTAAGATGACATTAGATCCAGGCCATTTAGCCATCTAAGAAAATTGCCAGCGACTCTAAATGGTCCTTCAGTGCAACTCAATGGTTAGAGTTAGTGTGGTAGCTTGTTTCAGAAGTCTAACATGCAATGCACAGCATCTTGCAAATGTAACTAGATTTCTTAGAGAATGTTAATATGTTTAATTATATAACAACTTACTTCAGTTTAGGTGAAGTTAATATTAATGTCCTTTTTTTTTTAAATAATTATCTGTTCATTTAAAAGATATTGTTTCGAATGTTTAATATTAAAATCATTGCAATTTTAGCTATTCAAAAATCTGACAATATTATAACTATGCAATTTTATTTATACCTCAATTATATTAATAAGTCATAAACATAAAGATATTCGTATCTTACTAAATCATTGCAATGAAATCATAGCAGAGTTCCTCGATCAATGCAGTTAATGTTGTGCAAGGTAACCTCACAATAAAGACCACCCAAGATAAAGACCACCTCGCTATTAAGACCACCTCGATGATATTATACAGAAAACTTCAAATTATCAACGTTACTTTAATTGTAGAAATCCTTGGTACTAACAAACCTATGTAATATATCAAATATTCTAAAACTTGTCTGCTCTTTAAGGAATAAGTACCACCAATTCCTTACTCTGTGTTCAAGGTTATGCCTTTCCCAAAGCATCATTCAGAAGTTGCAAAACATAATTATGAGTTGCAAAACTCATTGTACAAAGAAATACAGTAATTGTACAGAGAATTTCGAGTTCAATGCCACAGGGCTATTTTAAGCCCAGCTCACTTCATTAATGGAGAAAAATAATAGATAGATAGATAGATAGATAGATAGATAGATAGATAGATAAATAGAGATAGATAGATAGATAGATAGATAGATAGATAGATAGATAAATGGATAGATAGACAGATAGATAGATATACAGATCGATAGATGGATAGACAGATATATAGATAGTGAGACCCAATACTGACACGTGCCAAAAATGATTGACAAATTAAAATGTAAAGAGACACATTTTACTTTAAGTATTGTTTACATAACGAGAAATGACGTTTAATTGTTGACAATCAAAAATTTAAAGGACCCACTTAACAATTGCATAATGTACTTAACTTTATTGTAAACAACTTAAATTGTGTTACTGAGACAGGTAGATATATATGTAAATACATCATAAATGAAAATATATAGTTTGGACATTTTGAAACTGCACCAGTTGAAGCTTTGGTCTTTCTCAATTTAGTAATTATGGCCATTGCCAAGTGAGAAATTTCTAACAGAATGAATACAATAATTATATTTCTTTATTTCAGTTTTACTTTTTGACCACATTTATTCAAGCAGGGACTTTTATTTTGGTGTCTACTTTTTGGTTAAATCATTTTTCCAACTTAAACTGGTATTTGATTTAATTTTTTTTCAATGGACTCCTAAGTCTCTGCAAATTTTCCCATGCAAGATATGCAAGTTATAAATATGTATTAATTGCAATTGTATTGCTTGAAAAGTAAACAAATCCCCTACTACTTCAAATCAAAGTGTTATTTGACCAGGTATTTTAACATAGAGAAAAATCTGTATTGACTCGCACTTGTAAAAAAAAAGGAAACATATGTTTGTTTTGACAGACACCTGTTACTGTTTATCTAGCCTCAGAAACTAGTGCATATGTCTTCACAATAAACAATTTAAAATTCTATAGAAAAGCATGCAGAAATATTACAAATAAGATAGCCAAAAAAAAGTGCAATAGATTAGTAGATTCTGGAAAAGCATACATAAGTCTTAAAATTGATATTACAAAAATAAAACAAATATAATAATAAATATTTCACTTTGCAGTGACATTTCACCAATATGTTTTTGGGATTATATTATGAAATATTTTCCCAGCATGACTGTGGAAGTCATGCACATAATTATAACAAAATATGTTGGGCTTGCATGGGCATAAATCCATACTATTTTCCGCACACTGCTAAAATAACTAATATCTTATAGGAGTTTTCAAGGTGCCCATCATCCTTAACAGAATATATATATATCAAAACTTTTGTTTCCCTACCTATTTTTCATCATTTACTTCTTCTATTTTTTTCTTTATTTTTTCTCTCTCTCTCTGCTCTGACCAGACGCTTGTTATGTGTCCCCCCAGATGTCGCTGTCTGTAGATCACGTGACGTCTCATGGTTGATTAGGGTAATTAGGAGTCACATGAAGGGGTAATGGTGATTGCCATACAGTTAAGTGGGTAAGGGGGTTATGCAAGGAGGTTATCTGTGTGTGTGTGGCCAAGTAGTTTTGGCTACTTGTCAGTGTACTCTGTAATGTCCATGTGACACAAGTTCAAAATTATTTTGTAGGACTTAAGTAAGTCTTAAAAATGACTAAATAGCAATTACAAGAATAATTGGATCTGCCAGAAAAGGTTATTAAAGATTAATAAAAGTTAAAATAATCACGTTTATCTTAAACAAGTAGCGAATTACTTGCTGCAGTTCTTGGCCAAGAAGTGTTTATGAAAAAAGTATTTTGCAATTGAACATTTAATTTAGCTTGATGAATAACCACAAGAAATTGAACAGAAAAGTACTCACTTAATTTTAAGACAAATTAATCATTCTTGTCAACTACCTAAGTTAATTTGTCACAATACAGACTAGGTCACATTAATTAATGGAGAGCTTTGTATATTAAAGATGGGATGTTAATTATGTATTCTGATTGATGGTCTGGTAGTTTGTCAACCACCCAACTATTGATTTTCATTTTTCGCAGATTAACAACCAATCTTCATATCTGAGGCTACATAGCAAAATAAATTACACCTACTTCTTCATGAATATGTGTTATTATCCCCACAAAGGAAGAGTTAGTTAGTTGGTTAGTTAGTTAGTTAGTCAGTTAGTCAGTTGGTCAGTAGGTCAGTGATATAGTGATTTGTGATTTAGTGAATTATTGATTTAGTTAGTTAGTAAGTTAGTCAATTAGTTAGTTAGTTGGTTAGTCAGTTAGTCAGTTAGTCAGTTAGTCAGTGATTTAGTGATTTAGTGATTTAATGATTTAGCTAGTTAGTTAGTTAGTTAGTTAGTCAGTTAGTCAGTTAGTCAGTAAGTCAGTGATTTAGTGATTTAGTTAGTTAGTTTATTAGTTTGTTTGTTCGTTTTCACCATGCAGTATTCCTTTTCTCATATTCGTTTGTTTCTTTCTGTCTAGCTCTCTGTCTGGCTGTCTGGCTTTCTTTCTTTCTATACTATTTATGGAATTTAATGAAATTTGATGGACATACAATACACAAAACAAACTGACAAAATCTTCAAGATAATCATAACTACATTCCAGCTAGATATCCTGGATAAAAAAAAGGCTTTTCATGACGTTATAGAAATTCTGCAATGTTTTTGAGCGCCCTTCATCTGTCATTTTTCCTGCGTTATTTGTTGGTCTAGTCACAAGGTTCGGCGTTTGGTCACATATGATGTTTCATGTGCAATGCATACTGATGTCTTCTGTCACCTTTAGACTTCGTTTAATCAGCTGTTGTAAGACACGCGAAGCAGTGATCTGAATATTGACAGCCATTTTAAGTACCTTGTAGCAAACCTCTGGACTTAATTGTGGTATAATATGCCTCAATGTCCCAGTGCTACTGGGTCTGAAGCTTAGTCAGCTTATATGACCACCTGCCAGAGGCAGACGTAATGATGAGATGATAAGGCTGCTTGGAGTCCACGCCAAGCAGCTGGGTGGCCTAATGGTTAAGGCATCCGCCAATTCCACATTGGCCAGCTGTGAAGGTCCCGGGTTTGATCCCCGGCCCGGGAACTCTCCATGAGCTACATCCCAGCTGGATGTTGATTGCATGAGACGTTAAATTGGAGGTGCCTTGTACTTGGTGTCTATACTGAGGCAAGTAAAAGGCTTCACCCATGGGGTAAGGTGTAACGTGGTGTGGACTACAATCTTATAATCTCATCATTACATCTGCCTCTGGTAGCTTGTCACATAAGCTGACTAAGCTTCAGATCCAGTAGCATTGAGACATTGACATAGACCTAGACACATTTACCACATTTTTACCACATGGGTGGGGTATTTTACTTGCCTCGGCATAGACACCTAGTTTAATGGTAAATATGGTTTATTACACTATTTTTACAAATATAGTGAGGTGGTCTTAACAGTGAAGCAGTCTGAAAGCACTGTATTATAAAAAAAGCTATCAAAGATATGACGTAATGATGAGATGATAAGTCATAAAATGCACACCAAGTTACTTTAACTTTGGAGGAATTAGAGTTCTAAAATCTCCCAGCTTTAACACATATATATCATTGAATTTAAAAAACAATATATTTTTTTAACAATGCTGTAAAACGGATACAGGAGTTATGAGGTATACATGTACGTGTTCTTAAAGGTGCACTATCTGTCAAAATGACAGTGGCCAAAATCTATTGCATTCAATTCATTTTCTTCTTAATACTGATTACCTACCATCTGAGTTTTGCTGGGTTCACAGTTTCTCTATGAAATAAATAAACTTCACTTCGCATGGTCTTGTATGGCCAATGACATGAAAACGAGGCACAAATGAACGTCATTAGCGTCCTCGCTTCGTGATACATTTTATTAAACAGCTCCTTCAATTTTCGTCCGATTTTCAAAATTCCAAGTTCCTTATGTACAAAAATGTATTTGTAGTTCGCTTTTGGTGTGAATTGAAACAACTCCGATCTCATTTTTTAATAAAATGACTCTAATTGCGACGCTTTCCAGTACGTTCCTATGCATAATTAGCTAAAATGTAAACAAAGCCGATCTTGAAAGTAAATTCCTGTGATATTTCATAATTTAGTTTAATCTAGACAATATTAGTTGTTTAATTCATCATTTAGAAGCATTTATTTGGATAGCTTTTTAGGTGGTAAAAAAACCGACTGACAATGCAGCTTTAAAGATCAACAAGTCTGAAATATTTGCCAATTAAAACAGCACGTTATTTGGTTAAAAAAAAAGAAAAAAAAAAAGTTGTTTGATCAGGTGCCTAATTAAAGATTGCACCCAAGTGTAATTAATATTTAATTTCACGCAATTTTAACTAATTTATGGAACTGGAACAAAACATGAAATTAATTAACGGAAAATCCCTTTTTTAGTTTTCTTTTGAACTGGTTGAATTTTCTTTTCATTTTAATGAACATCACCTTTCTAAAATGATATTTGATTCTTCCCAAATTCAAAGAGGCGTTTATAAGTTATTTTAACATAGAAAACACCTTTTTAAAAATCAGCTAGCTAAGTGTATATCAAAATGTTAAAACTTAAACATACATTCTATATCCTATATTAATTCATAATTTTCTCAATAAATGCTGTATCTTTTGTGTGTTTTCTCTTTTTTGCATAATATCACTTCATAATTTCTTGACACCAGCTAATCCCTGATGGCATTCCAAATCGGCCCAGCATCATTTCTATATCGGCAGCCATCGGTACAACATCCTATCAACATCGCCGACATCGTGCCGATGTTGAAACGATGTGGAATGTTATCTGAGAATAGCGATAAGCAGTTTTTGCTAATTTTTGCTAATTTGATGAAAATGAATTTTAAAAGTTATAGGATAAATTCAAACATAGGCATGATGCAGCTCATGACACAACAAGACAGATGGTGGGTGGATTAGGGCTTTACGTCCTGTATTTCTGCACCTGATGGGCTAATCAGGACAGGTAGGGACCATGGCAATGAGATGATGGATGAAACAGCCATCCAACTTAGGCTCAACCAGGAAGCGGACCCGGGACCCAGCGGTTGGAAGCCCAGCATGCTACCACTGAGCTAGGCCTCCACCCCACACAACAAGACAGACAAGCAAACTGCAAAAACAGACAGAGTAACCAACCATATATATATAAATATATATATACAAGTCGTGTCTTCCACGAAAAAGAAGTGCATTTAGCGCGCAGGAATACACTTTGGAGATAGTGTGTGATTCGACAATTTGTTACTGCGCCACCGAAAGTAACACCAGTCAAGCATCTGCCTGTCACTGGACCAGACAAAAGCGGAAGATACAACAGAGCAGGTGTTATATCACCAGTCTAATGGAATGTAATTGTGTAACTTGCAAAATAGCACTATAGTCCAACAGACTGAGTATTATAAGCTTTAGGGCCAACATGACAGCTGGAAGATGTTGGTACACTGAGAAGATACATATTATACAAAAAAATAATCCAATGTAGGTTTTTGATTCCAATAAAACTCTATATTGGATGGCTCTCCATCCAACATTTGTTTATATTCGCCAAAGAAATGGTCACGGATGACCAGAAAAGCCTAGTTTGTTCTATCAGGTTTCTCTTGTTGGGCAGTCAAAGGACAAGGGATCCAATATAACATTTGTCTGTCCAATATAAAATTTCACTGTCCAATCTAATTTTTTCTTTCCAATATAACTATATGTTGAACATTCACACGAATGAAGATATTTTATTTGAGAAGCTCATTGGATAATATCCACACAGATAATAATTATGACATATCTATAGGCCTTTACATAAATATAATCTTTTTAGATGCGTACGGTTTCTCAGCAACAAATAATCAAAGTCAATACTTTACTTCTGAAATTTGAAATTACCAATCTACCTACCTACCTAGCAACCTACCTACATATCTATCTATCTATCTATCTATCTATCTCTCTATGTATGTATGTATCTATCTATCTATCTACCTATCTAACTATCTTTCTATCTATCTATATATCTATCTACCTATCTATCTATCTACCTATCTGTCTATCTATCTGTCTAGCTAGCTCTCTATCTACACTATACTAATCTATTCAATTTCTCTTGAAGACTTCATTTAGTAATTAATTTTTGATTTAATAGGAGTTGTGGCATTCCATCTTTAATCTTTCTCTTTCATAGTGGTGTCAAAATTAATTAAAATATTGTCACTAATATTCATATTTCAAAAAGGAAAGTTATCCGAAAGATGTTTATGATAATATGTAATATCAGCAGGGAGTGGGCAGCATAGGCTCAATTTCGTTTATAATTATCACGAAAGTTGACATTTGTTTTTCATGAAATTAATATTCTTGCTTCAGCTACTAGTAGGCATAATTTTGCCCATATTATCATGATTTAAAGTGTTTATTGATATGTATATCACAACTGAAATAAAATGTTTAGAAAGCAATGGCAATGTTAATGCTGGATGTTTTAACATATATTATATAAGGCTGCTTGGAGTCCACGCCATGTTACACATTTACCACATGAGTGGTGGGGTCTTTTACTTGCCTCAGCATAGACACCGAGTAAAAGGCACAACTAATTTGAAATTAGGCTCACAAAGACACCTCTTAAATGTTAAGAATACTAATTAGGATTAATACAAAATTAATTAGTTCTACTTCATTATTTAGTCCCCCAGTCAATCTGACTGGTGGCCTCAAATATTGACTCTATCAAAATGTAAAAAGAAAAGAAAAAATATATATCCATAAATATCAATTGTGCAAACAAGGCAATACAATTAGTGTTGTATAAATCAAGTGTGCGATGTGTGATTTATTCCTTTCGGAAACAATATAAGGCTGATTCTCTGAAATCCATCAACTTAATACCCAAGGTGAGGAAATATTATGAAATATTATGTAGATAATGAAAAACAATAACGAGATAAATTACCAGCTGCCGTGAAACCCAGAAGTATATTGCAACAACAAGGATGTTAGTTAATGATAGATAGATAGATAGAGATAAATAGATGGATAGATAGAGATAGAGATATATGGATAGATATATAGATAGATAGATAGGCAGATAGATAAATAGATAGTTAGATATATAGATAGATAGATAGGTCGGTAGAAAGATAGATAGATAGATAGATAGACTGACAGATAGATAGATAGGTAGATAGATAGATAGACTGACAGATAGATAGATAGACAGATATATAGATAGAAAGATAGATAGATAGTACCCAATAAAACAAAAAAAGATAACAACAGCATAAATACCAATATTAATAACTGTATTATGCATTCACATCATCCGTTCAAAAGATTCTTTCTTTCAAGCTTTCTTCTTTATATTAGTGTCTTTATCATAAGATGCAACCTTATTAAAAGCAGGAAGATCATAAAGCCACAGAAAGCAGAAAATGTTAGACATGTGACGTGCATCCATAACGGTGTTTATACTTTGGTACCATGCGAAAAAATCATTCAGATATCGTTATACTCTGGAGATATCCCATTTAAAGGGCCTCTGTATAGCCTTTTATCGTGATGGTAAACAGTCTATCAGTAGTGTTGCCAGCTTTAACTGCATGTAAATTCGACTAAATTCAAGGGGATTGTTAAAAGGAATTAACTAGTAATTTTGCCACAGTATTTTGTCATGAGTGTATAAATCATGCTAGATATGAAATTATATAATTCACCACTAGCTCAGTATAACTACATGGCCAATTGTGCCATGCGCATTTTCCATGCGTTTGGATAAACGCATGGAAAACACGTGGCACATTTGGCCATGCATTACTAGATTGTGGGGTTTAGTGACAGGTAGCGGAGTGTTGAAGTTTTGGTCTAGCTCAAGCCAGCTCAGTATTGCTTGTAAAAACTAAGTGTACATAGTATAAGATAAACTATAGTTACAGTTTCCAGTAGACAGTTATCAATAAAAAGCAGAAAGATACCACCTATGTATGTGTATGTCCACCAATGTCAAAAGATTTTTCGCAGTACAAGATATGACATACCATTTTAGATTTTAGAAATGTCAATACGCTAAGACAACCAATGTATAAGACTCTAAGACATGGATTTCATTCACTGCGTTACCAAGGTGCTATGCTATGGAACAAGATTCCTGATACTGTAAAGGCTTTGGATTTTAATGGTTTTAAAAGTTATGTTCCTCAGTGGCAACCTGAGTGTCAATGTGGCACGTGCCTTTTATGTACCTTATGGTTTAATTTCATTCATCTTTCATCTGTAAATACTCATTGTTCTTATTTGTTATTGTCGGACACAAGTGCTGTGCGCTTCAGTTTAATTGTTGATCATATTATCCGACTTGAAACTCCTTTTTACTTACTTACTGTAGGTAGTAGGTCATTACAGTATCAGTCTAGCTGAGTCTAGCAGAGTCTAGCTAAGACTAGCTGAGTCTAGCTAAGACTAGCTGAGTCTAGCTGAGTCTAGCTTAGTCTAGCTAAGACTAGCTGAGTCTAGCTGTGACTAGCTGAGTCTAGCTGAGTCTAGCTGAGTCTAGCTTAGTCTAGCTTAGTCTAGCTGAGTCTAGCTGAGACTAGCTGAGTCTAGCTGAGTCTAGCAGAGTCTAGCTGAGTCTAGCTGAGTCTAGCTTAGTCTAGCTAAGACTAGCTGAGTCTAGCTGAGTCTAGCTTAGTCTAGCTAAGACTAGCTGAGTCTAGCTGAGTCTAGCAGAGTCTAGCTAAGACTAGCTGAGTCTAGCCGAGTCTAGCTGAGCCTAGCTGAGTCTAACTTAGTCTAGCTAAGACTAGCTGAGTCTAGCTGAGACTAGCAGAGTCTAGCTGAGTCTAGCTGAGTCTAGCTTAGTCTAGCTAAGACTAGCTGAGTCTAGCTGAGTCTAGCTTAGTCTAGCTAAGACTAGCTGAGTCTAGCTGAGACTAGCAGAGTCTAGCTGAGTCTAGCTGAGTCTAGCTTAGTCTAGCTAAGACTAGCAGAGTCTAGCTGAGTCTAGCTGAGTCTAGCTTAGTCTAGCTAAGACTAGCTGAGTCTAGCTGAGTCTAGCTTAGTCTAGCTAAGACTAGCTGAGTCTAGCTGAGTCTAGCAGAGTCTAGCTAAGACTAGCTGAGTCTAGCTGAGTCTAGCTGAGTCTAGCTTAGTCTAGCTAAGACTAGCTGAGTCTAGCTGAGTCTAGCTTAGTCTAGCTAAGACTAGCTGAGTCTAGCTGAGTCTAGCAGAGTCTAGCTGAGTCTAGCAGAGTCTAGCTGAGTCTAGCTGAGTCTAGCTTAGTCTAGCTAAGACTAGCTGAGTCTAGCTGAGTCTAGCTTAGTCTAGCTAAGACTAGCTGAGTCTAGCTGAGTCTAGCAGAGTCTAGCTAAGACTAGCTGAGTCTAGCCGAGTCTAGCTGAGCCTAGCTGTAAGATAAGACAATACTGAGCTAAATATTATGACTTTGTCATGCCTTACACATTAAGTGACTTGGTTAAGTGAAAATTCAGTCTTGTAAAATATGTTACCATTTGGTCAAGGTCTGTGTACTTTATGCCTTAACACTTCAAATGGCCCGGTCAAGTGGGAGCTCGGTGGGGGGTCATAATCTTTATTCCATAAAGTGATGCAATTAAGGACACTTCAGACGCCATGTCCATTTATTCGATTCACCTTAAAGGTTACTATGGCAACGGCCTTTTACGACATCAAACACTACCCGCTGATTTACGGCACCACTTTTCCGCCTTCTTAACAGAAGAGTTCAGGCACGTGCCAGGCAGTTCATGTGACCAAGATCAATGAAAGAAGAAGAAAAAAGAAGAAAAAAAACAAAAGAAAGGACACAAACTAAAAAAAAAAAAAGGAAATTCGAAGAAAGTGACACTGCGTCATCATGCCATGATGGCGACCCTTTCCATTATCTGAAGCTGCAGGTGAAGACATTAAAATTGGAAATGTAAGTTTTTCTCTTGCATCTGATAGCTTATAATAAAATATTTCAGAAATATTATGAACAAAAAATTGGTAAAACAAAAACCAAATTTTGTAATCACCCATAACTTGAATTTATATATTATTACTGTTATGACCTTTAAATATCAATCATATTACCACTTCATTAAAGGAGAATGTTCAATGTCTCAATGCTACTGGGTCTGAAGCTGAGTCAACTTATATGGCTTGCTGCCAGAGACAAACGTAATGATGAGATGATACGGCTGCTAGGAGTCCACATAATGTTTCACATTTACCCCAAGGGTAATAGTCTAACATCTATTAATATTGTATTTGAAGTTTTATGATGAATCAAACAATAAATATATAATTAATATGTGCATCAAATTACTAAATACGATAAATCCATACAATTCTGGACACTACACATTACCCCATAGGTGGGGTATTTTACTTGTCTCAGCATAATCAAATAGGTAATTACAATTAATTGAAAAAAATCGTGCGTACTATCAAATATTTTGTATTACCTTTTCAAACTTTCTTCTCCAGGTGAAGTGATTTTGGTACAGGTGCGGAATGCTATTCCTGTAATTGCGTTCTGGCATGTAATCCATTCAAATTGTCTTTTTTTGGAAACATTACTTAAAATCAACTGCCTGATAATATAATATGTTTGTGGTACTGTTAAAAAAAAACAAGAACACAAAAAAAGACACAGACATTTAACATTCATTTTTTGAGCTTTTTTTAACTATAAAGAACCATATGTTTTTGTATCAAAATTATGATAACATATAAAAGAGTTTCAGAATTAAGACCACCTCACTATTAAGACCACTCCGTTATAAAGACTACCGATTTTGTAGACCCCACTGAACTCCTGTCATTTCATCTAACCTCGCCATTAAGACCACCTCACTATTAAGACCAGTGTATTGGTGTTCTCAGCGGCGAAGTTTCGCTATAATTAATGACTTATTCTGTTCGCTATATTTCAATATTTTTTTTCTCTAAATGACATTTATGATGATAAAAATGCGAACAAATTAATATTTTTATACAGGATTAAGTAGATAAATATGATTTTGTAGTCATCAATATTTTTTCTAAAAATTTGTGATGCCTAAAAAAAGTTAATTATCTTACTTTAAAGTTGAGAGGAAGTTTTGATGCAAAATATGACCAGTAACCTCTACAAATTAATTAATCTGAAATTATAGCACCTACATATCTACTAGGCTTGCTTCAGAGCAACACATCTACATTTACAAATCTAATTTTATGGTGTTACACAGTAATATTATATATTATCTGGATATCTGGCAATCTTAGCACTAATATCATGTTTCAAATATCATGAGGCAATGTTCCATATTGCCATAAATATGTCTGGTCCTGTCTGGACCTGTCTGGCCCTGTCAGTATGTCTGGTGATGCTGTTTACAGTCTAGTGGTTATTAATTAATACAAACATGGTATAGACTATACAGTTGTCTAGTATTCATCTAGCTTATTTCTGTCTAGCTGTCTAGTCGTCTATTTGTGTACAAAGTTATACATGTAATATAATCTTCGTTATAGTATATTGCCATTAAGACTAGAAACTGGACGTTTTCAAGTTATACCAATAGAATACCGCCATTACCTTATTTGTGATCATGATTTAGTAAAAACTGAAATCCATTTTATTTTACACTGTTCTATTTATAACGAAATAAGATTTGAGTTGTTCAATAATGTCAGAAAAACTTACTTTTATTTTGATTTGTTTGATGATAATTATAAAGTTAAAAGACTGATGGAAGATGATACTATAAAAGGAACAGCGATTTATTTAACTGAGGCTTTTGTGAAAAGACAGAGGAATTTGTGTACATCTGTAAATATTAAAAGGTCCAAAAAATTACAGATATGTTTACTTCATTTAGAATTGTGAAAACCGTGCTGTTGTTACACTCGGCGACAGTCAAATTCGCCACGACACTGAGATTCGTCACTCCCCTTAAACATGAATATAAACATTGCAAGGTCTTGATTTGCTAGCAAACTAATTGTATAAATCATTAACAGTGTTGTAAAATTGCGGCAGCCATCTAAAATGTGTTTATGGTAGTTTTATGGGGGTGGCGAATCTCAGTGTCGTGGCGAAATCCACTGTCGCCGAGTGTACACCTATATAATGGTTTATTTTATGGTATGTTTTGTCTTTTGAGTGCCTTATTTTATCACTAATGCTTACATGTGCATTTTCTCTCTTTCTTTCTTTCTGTACAACAAGCATCGCCAGCAATAATTAATATTTTCTTACTTATTAATATTTAATCATGATATTATGCTCTCATGTTCACTCGTGGTAAATGCTATAATTAATTTGCATTTATTTATTAATTTTTACGTATAATATCATAATTAATATTTTCTTACTTTATACTTTCTCAATTTTTTTTTCTTCTTGGAATTCGTTATTCATCCCTCACATAAATTGAAGGACTAACTAGAAAAATGTTCTTATCATAAATTAGCTGGTTTTGCTTCTGGAGCGGACTAAAATAGTTTGCTTACTAACGAGAAATTATTACTGGTATATATTTCAACAAATAAGAAATATTAATTATTTCAATTATTTATCATGCTTTTTTATGGCTTTCAAGTGTGGGTATTTGGACCAACTCTGTAAAAAAAAGAGAAGTTTAATTCCAATGTCACTTGTATTAATTCATGGAACACATGATCTCCTACATGATGCAACGGTTCTATTCTATTCTATTCTATTCTAGCTAGATGGTTGAGTGGTAAGACACTCGCCTGTTCTTCTGAAGGACCCGGGTTCAATCCCAAGCCAAAGCACACTTCATGAGCAACATCGCGGCAGCATGGATGTTGTTCGGATGAGACGTTAAACTGGCGGTCCCTTGTACTCGGTGTCTGTGCTGAGGCAAGTGAAAGATCCCACCCATGGGGTAAATGTTTAACATGGGTTGACTACTCCTCTCTCTCACCTCTTCAATCAACCCTCGATAGCGGCAAGAACTTGCCTTAGAAGGCTGCACTTGCCATATCTATCTATCTATCTATCTATCTATCTGTTCCATTCTTTCATAGTATGATGTATGATACCACTTTATGGAATTTTCATAATTATATATATATATATATATCTGATCGCTGTGAGGGATTTTCCATTCATGCGACTTGCAGCCGTTGACTTTAGTCTTGGTGTATATCAGGTGACTTAGAAAAAGGTGCGGCAAAAACGGCCTACAAAACTCGCCTAAGATCACGTGATGTCAATGAACAATACTACAATGCCCTCGCACAGAACAATAGCTGAATCCCTTTTTGGCACATTTATTGCCTCGTTTCAGGTTTCCATGGCAACAGAAAAGGCAAAGATGCTACAATTTTCTCGGTGTGATAGTGCAGAGTATCAGGTACATCACTGATAAGATGAGATGAGATGAGATGAGATGAGATGAGATGAGATGAGATGAGATGAGATGAGATGAGATGAGATGAGATGAGATGAGATGAGATAAGATAAGATAAGATAAGATAAGATAAGATAAGATAAGATAAGATTAGATAAGATGAAATGAGATACGATGAGATACGATATGAAAAGATAAGATAAGAAAAGATAAAATAAGATAAGATAAGATATGAAAAGATAAGATAAGATAAGATCAGATAAGATGAGATACGATATGAAAAGATAAGATAAGAAAAGATAAAATAAGATAAGATAAGATATGAAAAGATAAGATAAGATAAGATAAGATAAGATAAGATAAGATAAGATAAGATAAGATACGATGAGATAAGATTGGTTATTTGAAGTATGTGGTGAATCAAATTAACACACAATAAAATATTGATATTATAACCACAGGCGCCGTCCAGCAGGCATTATCAAGACATAGAATAAAGACATGTATAGCAATGATATCTAGACATGTATAGCAATGAGCTGGACAGCGCCTGTGTTATAACATAGAAATATGAATCTGGTGTTAACCTAAGTGAACTGCATGACGTTTCATAAATATTCCAGAAACGACTATTCACAACAGTTTTTTGAGGCTGGTTTTCTGCAACGTCGTTGGAACGTTTTTCTGCATATATATTCTTGGAGTACTTCGTTGATGTTCCATAACGTTTTTTGGAAAATGAACGTTGGCACCTGTATTTCCTTCCTTCCTTCATTTCTTAAGCATTTCTTGAAGGTGTTTGATAAATTTGAGATCGAGAATTGTTTTCAGGCTAAACTAGTTCAAGCAAAATAAAGTCTTGTCCAGTACTGTATATACACCACTCTGCAAAAGTATAAGGTCAATTGCAGCTTAGTCTATGAGGTGTCTACCGCTAGGTATAGCTTAGTTTAGCTTGTTTTAGATGTTACTAGCTATGGTTGGCTATGTTTGTTCTATTTTTGGGGGTTACTGTACATGTTCCATTGGTCATATATTTTTCGAGGAGGGTGTACATATCACAAGATTATTAAGTATACCATTCTTATTTATTTATAGAATATATCTAGTCAGAGTTGCATAATTATACTGTAACAGTTTAAAAAACACTGTTTTACATTATTACCCTGTTGAGAATAAACCTATAAAACAAATACATTGATATATCAAAAAAAGATGACATAATATGCAAAATTGCAATGATGAAAAATTTTGTCAAATAATATTAAAAATTAGCCTTAAATTTGTACTTAAAATCGTCAATATTACTAAACGCGTTAACAATAGTCTTGCGTGAACAAAAATATCTTTGGGATTCTACATTAAAACTGAGAATATAAGTGACGTATGATATGTGAAGTTTGTGCTGGAATATGCAAAAATAACATGAGGGGAAAAAAGTTATTTCATACATACACTGTCAACAACACATACCAAGTTCCCATCCCTACCTAATCATTCACACAGATTTTAATTTTTTTATATATTGTTTTGCTTTCCAAAGAAATTGATAAATTTTGTTTTGTCAAAATCACCTTGAGTTGATTAATTAAATCGAAAATTTGAAACCACTGTCACGCATTTGAAATGAAAAATATTTTGAAAAGCCCTTGACAATAAGGTTTGGTTTTTGTTTAATTTTGATATGTGGGACATCGCGATGTTTCTCAGAACAAAATATTTTGTCTTCAAAATGGAGTGGTCCTAAAAATGACTGAAAATTTACCTGGCTTAAAGGTCGGGTGGTCTGTGCTCTTAATGGTGAAATGGTCTTAATAGGAAGGTTGTCTTAATAGTGAAGTGGTCTTAATAGGGAGGTGTCTTAATAGTGAAGTGGTATTAATAGTGAAGTGGTCTTAATAGTGAGGTTGTCTTAATAGTGAGGTGGTCTTTATAGTGAGGTGTTCCTAATAGAGAGGTTGTCTTAATAGTGAGGTGGTCTTAATAGTGAGGTGATCTTAATAGTTAGGTAGCTTAATAGTGAGGTGGTCTTAATATAGAGGCAGTCTTAATAGTGAGTTGGTCTTAATAGTTAGGTGGTCTTAATAGTGAGGTGGTCTTAATATAGAGGCAGTCTTAATAGTGAGGTGGTCTTTATAGTGAGGTGTTCCTAATAGAGAGGTTGTCTTAATAGTGAGGTGGTCTTAATAGTGAGGTGATCTTAATAGTTAGATAGCTTAATAGTGAGGTGGTCTTAATATAGAGGAAGTCTTAAAAGTGAGTTGGTCTTAATAGTTAGGTGGTCTTAATAGTGAGGTGGTCTTAATAGTGAGGTGGTCTTAACAGTGAGGTGGTCTTAATAGTGAGGTGGTCCTAATAGCAAGAGGATCTCGATGTGATGAAAAATATATGATTCTGTCTTTCAGTCTGCCTGATCTTACCGCGGGGTTTTAGTATTGGTAGGGTTTATTGTTTTTATTGGCAGTTACTGACATTATTAACATTAGTGGTGACGTCATTAATTTGCATAAAAGAAAATAAATCAGTAGTACTTGTAGTCAATGTCTATGCTGGGATGTGTAAAATGTCCCCACCATGTTGTAACTGATAAACAAGGTGTGGACTCCAAAGTCCAAAGCCTTATCATATCATCATTACATCTGCCAGATGCAATACATAATATAATGTCAATCTAACTTATGAACATAGCATGGAGATAATAGATACAAAAGTATTAATAATGCTAGTACATACTAACTGTGTTTTCGTACATTTTACAGTCTGGGTGATGCGCCAAAATTTATCCACACAGAAAATTAGATAATAAATGATTTGTACAGCTGTCTGCAGATCTTACAAAGCGCCCCGCCCTGTAACTGTGCAGAGCTCTATATGTGTGGAATTATAACATGATACCTGAATTATGCATCTATAAAATGTAAAATGATAACTTAACGAGCATAATTTGTAATATTTAGAAATAGAAATATCGCTCTGAGATATTGCAACGATTTGTACACATTTCATAAGAGTCAGTAAATCTATATACATTTTACTTGCCTGTCAGTAATTTGAGATTTAACAGACTAGATCTTGACATTAAATAAGTTATAATTTTTTGCATAACTCTTACATGATGTGATACCATAAATAACATCCTATATAATTATAACACAAATACTTACATAACGCCTAAATCAGTGAATTATAAATAAAGATGAGATATGTATTTACCTTAATTTAGTCATATTTTTAGAACTATCTTATTTCTATAATATTCAATTTTCTGATATTGCATATTTTATTAAATCAGAACATTACGTTTGCTTTTAATTTTTAAATTAGGTATACATCATAATCCTATCTCTCTTGCATTATTGTTCATTAATAACTATTGATTTTATTAAATAATATCTCTCATTATGCTACCTATAATTATAGTACTTAAAAGTCCACTTTCAATGTTCACTAAATATGTGTGAGCTAGTGAATCTATCAGGCATTAATTACAAAAACAGAAATCGAGATGAAAACATTGGAAATACAATGGAAATGGCTTTTGATGGCATGAACAATTAAATACTAGGTGAAGTTTATTTATTTTAGAAAGATTTATTTATTTATTTTTAAACATATTTATACAGGGTATAAACATTTCGAGCAGCAGCTCTTTCACAAAATGGCCCTGTTGCGAGTAAATAAAAACATTAAAAAGAAGAAAAATATAACAGAAATTAAAGCTTACAAATAAAAGCTAGTGTATAAATAAAACAATTATAATGATGTAAGATAAAAATACTTCCTGGCCTCTTTTTTTAAATCTAAACTGCTACACTGCTTCAGGGAGTCAGGTAGAGAGTTCCAATTTGTAGCACCAATATATGAAAAACAATTCTTTGTAAATTCTAAGTTCACACTTGGGACATGTACATTATTTTCATTACATGACCTTGTTTCTCTGTTTGTCACTTCTATCTGCATGGTAATAACATTAGTCTGGTACTAAAGATAGTGTACCCAGAGAGGCTCTGGGTGGTAGGTAATCAGTATTAGGAATACAATGAAGTGAATGCAATAGATTTTGGCCGCTGTCATATTGAGTGACAATCCAGCTTTAAATTTGTCTATAATCTACCAATATATATAATCTATATTACTTGTGACAACTACAGATTTACGTCATATAATATTAAACACCAGTAGACGGATATACAGACAAATAAATGCATACAAATTATGAAAGCACAGACAGGAAGTCAGTCTATGGACCGGAAGTACTCAATGACAACCGGAAACTGCAATTGACAGGAAGTTAAGTGGATACGGCACATTTCCTGTGAAATTACGTCACCCCAGGAGCCAGTGGTAATAGATAGTTTGATTGCTGCTCTCTTACGCTAGGGGGGAGTTCTGTAGCTGCAAGGTATTCTGTGAAAGATGATATAAGTGTATGGAAACTATACTCTATAATGCCGTGGCCCATCTATTAGATCTATGCTCAAAAAATTTAAAGTGGCTTAAACAGAAACTATGTAATATATTTTGTTCTATATCAATGCCAGCTTGCCAAAAGGAAATAGGCATTAAATTTCAAGTTCCGTGACAAAATATAATAGAATTATATCCAAAGAGTATTATGTTTTGCTTTCACCTATCTTAACTTGAAGGGCTTAACACGATATTCAGCTATCAAGGAGTTTAATTTGGAATACCAACAAATCCGTGGTCAATTTAAATGATACTTTTGCATGGTAGGGGCACAATATTAAGTATGCATTTCATAAAAACTGAAGATCTTTTGACTGTAATAGATGGTGAACTTTGGGTTAGTTTTGACTATCTATCTATCTATCTATCTATCTAACTGTCTTTCTATCTATCTTTCTATCGATCTTTCTTTCTATCTTTCTATCTATCTATCTATCTATCGATCTATCTATCTTTCCTTCTATCTTTCTATCTTTCTATCTATCTATCTATCTATCTATCTATCTATCTATCCATCTATCTTTCTTTCTATCTTTCTATCTTTCTATCTATCTATCTATCGATCTATCGATCTATCTATCTATCGATCTATCTATTAATCTATCTATTTATCTATCTATCTATCTGTATATCTATATATCTATCTATCGATCTAATCCGTTATACAATTTACCAAACATCATTTTGCATGTAGGTGTCATTTTTCCTTTTCATGGAATTTGATAATGCATATGACCATCATCATTTAGACTATAAATCCCTATTACAATGCAGATATTGTCATGATCATATGGATAATAATCCCCTGTGGATATCAGCCATTGTAAATGCATACACTGCATATGACTTGTCTGTACCACAGTGCACTTGCAAAATTGACCGTACATTCAAAGTTCATAAATCTTGTTAATGACTGCTACTACACTTGGCGACAGTGAAATTCGCCACGACAAAGAGATTCGCCATCCCCATCAAACATGATTATACACAATGCGAGTTGATGATTCGTTACAAAACTAATTGTTTATAACATTGCCAGTATTCTATAGCCCCGACAGCCATCTAAGAAGTGTTTATTGCAGTTTATTACGAGTGGCGAATCTCGTTGTCGTGGCGAATTTCACTGTCGCCGAGTGTATGTTTAAATTAGGCCCTATATAAATTTCATGTTTTCATCTCCATAATATTTCGTTTTTGCCTTTTAAACCTATATTTATTTTTCAAATGCCTATATTGTTATTATAAACTGCATCTAAATATTTTTCCCCCTTATATATATAATTTATACGAATTGACAATAAAAATAATTATAATTTTGAATTTGTTTAGTAAGAACAACATTTCTTTCAGCTATAAAATAATATTGAAATTGAATTAGAAATTGTCACCATTTTCTTACCCAATTGTTTAGTCATAGGGCAAGTGTAATAATGAGATGACATGGGTAAAGTAATATTTTTGAAATTATTAAACATTCTGTTAATTTAATGCAGATTAATAAACTATTCTGCATCGCTTTTGCTAGATACTGTATAATATTATATTACATTGCAATATGTGCATGACTTTTGCTACAAAATATGAACTGCTCCCTATAAAAGCTTTCTATTTGTTGGTTACATTCCAATGTCTCCCAAGACACGAGGCTTTTAAGCTTGTTTCTTTTAAGTGGCGTGCACTCCTGAAAATATATTACAGTTCTTTTTTGGATAAAGGACATATGAGTTATTGTGGTATTTTCTCAATGCTACTGGTCTGAAGCTTAGTCAGCTTATATGACTTACTGCAGGCAGACGTAATGATGAGATGACAAGGCTTGGAGTCCACACCACGTTACACATTTACCCCATAGAAGATATATTTTATTTGTCTCAGTGAATATCTCAATGCCCCTAGTCTGAAGCTTAGTCAGCTTATATGATTAACTGCAGGCTGACGTAATGATGAGATGATGAGGTACTCGACGTCCACACCATGTTACACATTTACCCCATGGGTGGAGTCTTTTGACCTGCCTCAGCATAGACACCGAGCAATCAATATGCATGGCATTCATATTCAGTATAATATTCCAACACATTTATTCTTGTACGCCTCTATATACCTTATCTCATCATTACGTCTGCTTCTGGCATCTTGTGAGACCAGTACCATTAAAACGAATATATTAAACATTTATAACTAATATTTTTGCTAGCTTTACATCACAGTATTCAATATCAATATTACTACTAAGTTTAAGAGCAACATTTATGAATTTGATGTATGTATGATATCTAAATACGAGACACAATCAAATGATAAGATATCATATCTCAATAATAATCAATATTATAATCAATATTATATCTGGCATTGAGCCACAGGTTCCTGCAATTATAGTGACAGGTGACAGTACAATTCTACTGAATGATTTTTATGTATAGATTTCTCAATATTTATTTGACCATCTTATAATGATAATTTTATGATATAATTATATACCGTAAAAGGAGGGTATTATCGACCGGGCGGGTATTTTCGACACTTAAATTAGTTTGTTAAAAACAAAAATTGTTAACATTTTAATGTGAGTGTCGAAAATACCCGCCCTGTCGATAATACCCTCCTTCACGGTAAATGATTTTATTTTTAAGTACTTCAAAAATCGAACGTTGTAGATAAAAAAACAAAAAAAAAAGGTTTAGCTAAAATGTACTAGGGTTATTTGCATGTCTTCATACTCTTTAGTTTTTCTGTCAAGTTGACAAAGTCATGACTTAGGCAGTCTCCAGTTTGAAAAAGATTTTTAAAGATAGGCAGAAAGTAATGATATTGATGATTAATGATTTTTGTATCAAGAGTTTATCTTATTTTAAGGCCCACGACCTTAACCACATTTAAGTACCAGTTATGTAACATACACTTAAAAGTGACGCATGATTGTGTACACAATTTAAATCAAATATACTGTGCAATTCCTCAATTTAACATTTAACATTTGAATCACTGAGGTTTTCTTAATATCGAGGTGGTCTTAAATGTTTGACCATATTAATAATGAAATCCTTCTGTTATAAAATAATATAATATAATAATATCATAACAACCCAATAATGCCATTATACAGCAATATAATAAGACAATAAGGACTCATATTGTGCAGAAAAAAACGGGAAAGCCAAACCGTCAGAAAAATACACTACCCTGCGGCCATGCCAGGCTGACATGCTGATGCATCTCAAATGCCTAGAAAAAGGTAATTCCTAGAAATTTCCAGGATGGTAATTGGTGGTAATTGGTTTGCACTTGTGTGTTGAGTGTGGGGAGCACAGGAAGGAAGGAAGGAAGGAAGGAAGGAAGGAAGGAAGGAAGGAAAGAAGGAAAGAAGGAAAGAAGGAAAGAAGGAAAGAAGGAAGGAAGGATATTGTTCAAAACAAAAAAAGATCTATCTATCTATCTATCTGCCTTTGACTAACTATCTATCTATCCATCTATCTATCTATCTATCTGTCTATCTATCTGTCTATCTATATATCCATCTACCTACCTACCTATCTACCTATCTATCTATCTATCTATATCATTTTATTCAGCATTGAAAAAGTAGCCATTTAATAAAATTACTGTAATAGCGAGTATCAAAGCTATGCAGCTGAACTCATACAGGTCATGACCAAAAGAATAGTTAGTCTGAAATTCCCACAAGTCTCTTTGAGATGGAAACATAAGAGCCTGAGAGAGTTCCCTCTGGAAAACATAGTAAAGATCTGTGGACTAGGGATGGACCAATGTTGCCCCCAAGCAAAATACATCAAAAAGAGCAAAATAAAGGACATATGAGGAATTTGTAAGGAAGGCCTAATATGCTCTCTCTAGAAGTGAGTTGAACTTTGAGACTAGCCTATTGGTTACAGTGCTTTGAGTAGTGTGTTAACTACACAAACCCTGGGTTCTAGTTTATGTTCCTTGGTAAGGCCTAATATGTTACTGTATAATAACTGAAATCCAGATTAATTGTATTGTCTCAAAGATCCTGGTCATCATTTACATTAACCTCTTGGGTGGGATTTTTACTTGCCCCACCATAGACACTGAGTACAAGGCACCAACAATATGGGCTGCCCTGGGTTCTATTCTATGCACTTAGGTACGGCCTAATATGACAAGCTGCAGGTAGATGTAATGAGATTATTAGGCTTGGAGTCCACACCATATTAACCATTTACCCATGGGTGGGGTCGTTTACTTGCCTCAGCATAGACACCCAGTGCAATGCACCACCAGATTAACATCTCATGTGATATTTGTATCAAACAAATTGACTAAGCCACAAAACAGGGGCTGGTAGACTTTTAGCAACTCTGCATTATTTTTGCCTTTGAGAATTAACAAAGGCATGCCAAACGTATATGACTCAGAAATAATGTACATTTAATAGAAAATATATCAAAATAATGAAAACTATATATATATTTTTTTTTATCGTTCCGAGGAAGCGTCCTTTTAAATTATATAATAATTTCTTATTCACATGATTAACTTCTGAAATATACGACAGGTGGCGTCACTGTTAGCCTTAGTTCTGCATGCTACCACCAGGTTTTCAACTTGAACAGCATCAAAAAGCAAAAAAAAACTAAACTCAATTGCAATAACTCGATAGTGCAAAACAATGACTCAGAAGTGTCTATTGATAATATGTGTGGCATTGAACGATAAATCATGCATGAAACTATCGACAAAATCATTATATCAGAAGAATAATTCAAAATAGATTTAAAAGCATAACTTATGGTTATAATTCTTTTAAGTACTATGGAGCTAAAGTATGGAATGAGTTACCATCAGATGTTAAAAGTTGTACCACCCTCAGGGAATTCAAACAAAGATGTCAAAAATATGTGAAGTTAACCCACTAAGCTTTTCTGTGCATCCTGTACATAGACATTAGTCATTGTTCTTTCATCTGTATATATATTCTCATCTTCCATTGGCATGTAATAGCCCATGGGCTAATGTTTTATTGTTATTTTACAAACCATGACTTTAAATAAAGCTTATTCTTATTCTTATTCTTATGAATTGGAAAAATATATAAAACATTGTCAGCAGTGCATGTAAATACAATCAATTTCTTGCAACTTTCAAACCTACGTCTGTTGGCAAACATGCAAAATGGTCATCATTAAGAAGGCCAAGTTGGGCGGTGGTATATTTTGTAACTTGGTTTTTGGGGTTCTGACTTTCAGGTGGTTTAGTATGCCCTTGAGTTGTTTATATGTCCATTTGTGAACAAAAAACACCTCGGTGGTCTAATGGTTAAGGCATCCGCCAATTCCACATTAGCCAGCTATGCCGAAGGTCCCGGGACCAGGGTTTGATCCCAGGCCTGGGCACTCTTCATGAGCTACATCCCAGCCGGATGTCGATCGCATGAGACTTTCAATTGGTGGTCCCTTGTACTCGCTGTCTATGCTGAGGCAAGTAAATGACCCCACCCATGGGGTAAATTTGTAACATGGTGTGGACTCCAAGCCTTATCATCTCATTACATCTGCCTCTGGCTGCTAGTCGTATAAGCTGAATTAGCTTTAGACCCAGTAGAATTGAGGCACTAGCAATTGTATATTTATGAAGAAAAAAGCATATTTTGATCAATTTTGATCTATCCATCTATATATCCATCCGTCCATCTATCTATCCCATCTATCTACCCCATCTATCTATCCATCTATCTCTCTTCCAGCAGATGCTGAAACCCGCATCACTGTTTTTATTACTGCATCACGTTCAATCTTTCATTCGTTGTACTCGTTAAGTGATGCTCTTTGGAGGCAAATGGACCAGTAATGATGCCACCCACAACATCCCAGCTGAGGCACAGATTAATACGCCATGCAACTCTTTTATTACTTTTGACGGTGGACGATTAAATATTAATAACTCTGAAACCATAAAGGTCTTTAGCTAGTCTGCCCATTATGTAGTACAAACTCTGGTTATTAAATATTAATGCACAAATTACGAGCCAATGTTCAATATGCCCTTGATCAATAAAGCATACACAGCAATAATTGACTAGCATTCGGGCTAATGAGAAACGCATTAAAAGTCGTTTTAGGAGCCACAATCAAACCGTATAGTCAGCATGTTGTGGAATGCAATAGTGTATACAGCCGTGCTCAAAAGTTTACATACAGTATTTTTTGGGGGTGAATCAGCAATAAAAAAAGTCTTTAAAATAATGCTTATGGCAGCATTAAGCCCCTTTCACACAAAGCCGGATCAGACGCCGGAGCAACCCGGTTTATCACTACGGCAAACTTCGGGTAATACCGTGTAGACCTCGTGTTTATTTCCGGCATTGTCTGGCATTGTCCAGGGCGATCCGGGACCACCATAGGCTTCCGGGGGAAAAATTAAACATGTTCAATTTTTCATGCCGGAGGTCCCGGAGTAATTTAATCCGTGTTGATCAGTGTAGACTCCGCCGATCTCCGGGAATCTCCGTATTGACTCCGGCATTCATCGTGTTATCTTCAGCTAAGTCCAGCTAAGTCCGGCTAAGTCCGGCATCAACCGGGCATGAAAATTTCACCAACGGAGTACAAGGACCAACATGAAAACCTCTCTTGTTGCACCAGGCACCGCCATGTTTCAACCATACATATCCATGTAGCGACCGTATTCATTCGTGTAAGAACCATGTTGCTCCTTGTTGACACCATATTGCCATCGTGTACACACCGCCAAACAAAACAAACATTTCTTTTGTTGACATTTTCAGCTCTTGTTCCCAGACCACCCCGGAGTGAAAGAAATTTTACTTCGGGACACTCCGGGACACTCCGGCGTCTGATCTGGCTATGTGTGAAGGGGGCTTTAAAAACAGTCATATCAATTAAACAGGATTTATTGCTTATGTTATGCAATACTATATGTCTGATTCTAGTAACACATACATAAGTCACAGCTAAAAACTGTATCAAATTTATTTATCATATAAAAATGAGTTTCTGAGTGTGAGTATAGCGCTGGCTTCACCCAAATTCATTTACATTTTGAAGTTTGTTTTAAATTCGTTTTCATTCAAAAACTATTGATTTGAACATAAAAACAACATGAAATATTCCAGGTTCTAGATATAATATTGGCTGTACTTTTGGTATTTACCATTAATTGTTGTGAATATAATATATTATATTATTCATATTACTGAGAGATCTAGTTGAGTATTTGGTAAAATAGCAGTAATATTAAAGTTTAAACAAAAAATAAGTGTATTTTTACTTTCGAAAAAAACTGTAAGTTAAAACCGAATAATGATCATGTACTTTTGGACACAACTGTGTTATTGTCATTGCACACATGTGTATTATATACAGTGAAACCCTGCTTTAAGATCACTTCTCTATTAAGACCACCTCACCATTAAAACCAACATTTCGTACCATCGGCAAGTATATTATTTAAGTTACCATTGTATTTACCTCTCTATCAAGACCACCTCACTATTAAGACCAGTAAATTAGCACCAAGGATGGTCTTAATGGCGAGGTTCCATTGTATGCAATAATAAGACCACCTCACCACTAAGACCAATAACTTTGCACCAAACCTGGCCTTAATATCGAAGCCTATTTATATTGTTTCAAGAGATATTACCTAAATAATAATGCCTCCTTGTTAAGCTTCCAAACCTTTTCACTAAGTGCATTCCACTTTATTTAAACATTCTATTTCGATGACATTTTATTCTAGGGGCTGAAAATTTCCAGCCAAGCTTTGAAAAGTACTCTGATTTTACCTGTAATGATATGTGTGAATCACTTAGATTTATAAAGTGTCAATATCCCATAAAAGAGTAGCCTAGAATCTTAATCTCAGTCTCAAAAATAATCTCAGTCTCAAAAAGTGCTGGGTTAAATAGTAATAAAATGATATGTGTGAATCACTTAGAATTATAAAGTGTCACTATCCAATAAAAGAGTAGCTTAGAATCTTAATCTCAGTCTCAAAAATAATCTCAGTCTCAAAAAGTGCTGGGTTAAATAGCAATAAAATTGCTCACTTTCTCCAACTGAATTTGTAATATTATGAAATAATATAATATAATGAAATTATGCGTTTTAGGTCACTTGTAAGCCCGAGTGGGCTGGGGAGTTACAATTGTCATACCTGTTGTTTTTGTGTTTAATGTTAATAACTCTATGTGACTAAAATAAAAGAATTTCAAATAAAAAATAAATATTATGAGGGGTTTTCATTGACTGGATGACAGAAACTTTTAAAATATTTCTAATATTCTTTTCATTATGAACAGTGATATAATATGCGTAATATATATTAGGTCATGGCAATCAATCAATCCAAAGATGACCTAGATAATATACATGTCTTGCATGTAAATTTATTTCTAATAAGTGACCAGCAAAATCAATAAATAAAAACAAGTCAAATGTCTTACCTCTAAATGTTTCCATGGTAATGTCGCCAGAACATCATTGAATCACGTTGATGCAACGTTGGGTAATGTTATCGCGACGTAATCCAATCACACTAAACGGCGACCAATCTACAACGATTGTTTCCATGTAGCAGCGCGGCAGACAATGTTCCATGATATCACGTGAATATGACGTCATCAATACGTCATGTCATGTTATAGATTACATCACTTCTATGCCATGTCATCCATGTGTGTTTTAAAAACGCTCATTGTTTAATCGATAATAAAAAAGAGGTACTATCCAGAGTTGCTGTTTAAAATCTTCATGAATTATTAAATATGAAATTGATAATACTTCTAATTGCCTCCATTTGGAAGTGATGCTATTGGCAAATCATCGTGTATCATCCGGGAGGGATAATCATTATTTTCATCATGAATTTGTAAGTAACTTTATTGATAAACGTTTAGGTGACGTTGCGAATATATCATGTTATTTTATAAAGCTAAATATGTGAGTTCAATGTTATTTTATACTATGTTAAATTGGTCATTAAAATTGTTAATGACAGATTGTGACTTCAATGTATTTGAACGTATTACCAAATTTAAAATCCTATTTGATAATATAATATTCTTACCAATAATTGGTAAGATCCAAGAAATACCTAATATCCATAGTAACTCGCTCACTGGAACTATGGTAACTTTTCCAAGGTTACCGTTGTTTAATTCACCAAGGCTGATCAGTGTAGACAGAAATTAATGATGTACGTTCTGACATTGATATCTTATTGATATAATGCTCTAGAAATTCATAAAATGAGTTTCGTGTAACTGCATGCTTGGGTATTACCTTATTATTAATATTGTTGAGGTTACGTAATACCACGTAATTCTGTCCACAATCTAATCCAATTGAATTATCAGAATCTGATATACAAAACTGACATGATTGAATTCAATATTTTGTCACATAATTGTTGCGTTTTCCCATATATATGACAAAATCGACATCCGGATCATTGACTTAATGCGAAATTCCACAAGAAAACAGTCCCGCCCATGAAGATTAATAAAAAAGGTAAGGTGGCAGCGATGCACCATGTGTTACTCCGTTGATGACAGCAGGTAAGCCAGGACGCAACTGGCGACGCTGCCACTAGCGTAATAACGGCCGTCACAGCGTTGTAGACGCTTAATAATCGAAGGCTGGCGCTACCGAGAGAATGCATACCTGTGCAAGCTGCTGGTGATATGCGTTCGCAAATTGAATGTGTATCGAACCTAGTGCCTATGGTGGCAAGAACAAAGCCCCACCTAGTGCCTATGGTGGCAAGAACAAAGCCCCACCCATGGGCTGAAAGTGGGCAATTAAACATACAGCTTCGAAGTGTTGAACTAGATCTAGCACATATCTTAAACTGGTTAATATCAAATTGAATGCCCATTGAACCTAGTGTCTATAATGGTGGCAAGAACGAGGCCCCACCCTTGAACTTAAAGTGAGCAATGGAACTATTTGGATGTTGGACTGGATGTAGCAAAATCTAACATTGGTTGGTATAAATTAATTAATATCAAAATTAATGCGCAACTGTGAAACTTTTAGTGTCTACGCGGCAAATTGTGTCACATGCGTTTTCCATGCGGATAAACGCATGGTTTTTAGCTAATTATAATCTGGCAAAAACCATGCCATTTCCATGGGTTTATCCTTCTCATGGAAAAAGCACGTGGCATATTTGGCCATGTACGGTTGCAAGAAAAATAGTCCCACATTTAGTATATGACAATGAAGAATTGAGCGAATGATACAGAACTAAAGTACATATCTTAATAATTGGTTGAAATAGATATTGCCTGCATTTCAAAATCAAATGATAAAAACGTTGAATGACAGGTAGCTTAAATGTCACTTAATGATGTAAAACAAGACAACATATGACATGTTTATGAAGCATCTGTTTTATCAGTCCGTTTTGCGTCAGTGTGACATCAGTGGCTCAAGTTGACAACAGCAAATAAACAACAATATACTAGCATAATAAGGACAAATTGCTGTTTATGTGCACATTATTTTCACAGAACTGTAGATAACAATGTTTTATGACTTCGTGACATGCAAAATACCACCATAAAGATCATATCAGATAACTGTCAGAATAAAGTCTATTTCTAGCTATTTCAATATTAATTCTGCATAAACATTATAATATATAGATGGTGTGGTCTATTAGTTAAGGTATTCGCCCGCTAATCGAGAGGTAGCGGGTTCGAACCCCCACCATGGCAGATCCTCTTCAGCCATTGCCTCACCCCACCCGGGTGCAATGGGTACTTGGCAATAGGCAACCACAGGGATGGCACTGATGTGAGCTCTTAAGCTCCTGCGTTTAACTTTGCATTCAAGGCTGATTAGTCCCCAGGGAGTTGAGAAAGACTCTGGATTGGCCAGCTGAGGATGTAAATGCAAAGTTGTAAAATGCATGATGTATATGTACTAGCAACATTTAATGGCCTGATAAAATCACCAACTATATATTGATAATTAGACTGAACAACATTGTGTTGATGAACCAAATTGCAGTCATGTTTATGTTTTTGTCTAAGCCATACATGTTAATAAATAATGCATCCTTGCCAGTGTTTTTTAAGTTGTAAGTTTAATAGGTTGTTTGTTTAAAATATTGCATATCTTGTTTATAATTAATATCGTGTGCTTCTCTATTAGCCCATGTTTATGCTTTGGCTTAAAAAACTTGTTCTGTTTTTGTTTACATACATAACGGCATACATGCTGGTTTTTATTACAGGACTGGTGGAAAGTCTTTCAGTTTCATTCAAGAAAAACTATCATGAGAGAACGTAGTACTTATATAAAACAAGAGGCAAAAGTTCGTCAGGTAGGGTTTTGAACCCAGCATTTGTGATGTACATATTAACAACATTATCCGCTAGACCACAACACAATATTCAAAGACATTTTCTGAAATTCATAATTTACTTTTTCTTTATATAAGAGCAATATATTATTCTTTTTTTTTTTTTTTTTTTCTTTTTCCTTTTTTTAATTTATTTATTAGCACGAGGGAATCGGACAAGGCTAATTCAAACAAAAATTGGCCTATAGTTTTTTCGGAAGCTATGCAATTTGTGTAAAATTAAACTGACCCCAAAGGTCAACAACGCTTTTATCTAATCAACTGTTGACCATTAAACCTCAGTAAAACAGCAAATAGTTATCAGCGATGATGTCAGACAAGTAATTAACATGTAGATTTACAATAAATACATTCTAAATCCATAAAAATATGACCATGTAACTCTGCAAGTCAAGTGAGGTTTCATAGATGGCGTGTGTGAATATTTCAAATTAGCGTTCGATTCCCTACAGGTAAAAACAGTGTTGGTTTATTTATTTAAAATTATTATTAGATTTTATATTGCTTTAAAGGCATAAATATGACAACCGTTTTATTACAAAAATATGGGGCTAGCTCAGTGGTAGCATGCTGGGCTTCCAACCACTGGATCCCAGGTTCCATTCTGTGGTTAAGCCTATGTTGGATGGCTGTTTCATCCTTCGTCTCATTGCCATGGTCCCTACCTGTCCTAAGTAGCCCATCAGGTGCAGAAATACAGGACGTAAAGACCTAATCCACCACCATTACCAACATATGAAATTATTAATAAAGAATCCTTACAAGCTTCATTGTACACCGTCTCCCAATAAAAAAACAAGTATCGTGAAATGAATAACATATTAAGACAGCTTAGTCTTAAAAAAAATAAATAAAATACAAGAAACAAACGAAGCAAAACAGACACACACTCACACAAAAAAAAAAGCTGTATCGTGAAGCTAGGGCTAATTAGATTATTTTACCCTAGTTCCTTGAAGTAGAGGGGGTATCATCTTACCCTGTTGTTAAGGAACCCTGATTGCATGGGGTATCAATTTCAAACAAGGAGCTCTCTAATGATAGGTTCCCTACTCTATATTTATTCTCTCTGATACTGTTAGATAATACAACGTAATTATGTTGTCATAATACCCACATAGATGTCTTGTATGTATATATATATACAAATGTACAGATGCTGAATTTGAGTGATAATTTTCCTTTAATAAGGTGTATATAAATGTTAATTGGTTAGTGACGTTTCTTCAGAAATTGACGTTCGAAATTAACATTTTGTAATATTTCGTGCTATGGAACTGGTAACAGTTCAATCCAAAACGTATGTTCGTCTTTTACAAGCTATACTGAGCTATACTGAGCTAGACTTAGCTAGACTGAGCTAGACTGAGCTAGACTTAGCTAGACTTAGCTATGCTGAGCTATGCTGAGCTATACTGAGCAACACTGAGCTATAGTGAGCTATAGTGAGCTATAGTGAGCTAGACTGAACTAGACTAGGCTAGGCTGGGCTAGACAGAGCTAGACTGGGCTAGACAGAGCTATACTGAGCTAGAATGAGCTAGACTGAGCTATACTGAGCTAGACTGAGCTATACTGAGCTAGACGGAGCTAGAATGAGCTAGACGGAGCTAGAATGAGCTAGACTGAGCCTAGACTGAGCTAGACCACTACAACTTGAACACCTCACCATCTAGCTATAGCTGTCTTCTGAAAGCTATAGATAAATGAATCCATGATGATTTTATACTAATATATACTTTCAAATTCCGAAACCTCGTTATCACTGGTATGCAATTGCAGAAAATGACATAGTTCTGGATTCGATTCCATCTTAGGAAACTGAAGTCATTTTTCAATTATATTACAAAACAAAATAGGCAATAAATTATCCCAGATATAATTATAGTCGTCTTTATTTTTTACTTATTTGTCATACGATATTGTATATTTCCGATACACAACAGTCGAAAAGTAGCATAGAGAGCATTGGAAATTTGCAAGTTTTGCAACATAAGCATGTTCGTAACAACTACATTGTAAGTATATTCACTTTACTTAACAAATTCATTGAAAATAATGAAATATTTCTTAAAAATTGAAAAAAATACAGCCTGTTAGTTAGGACACATGGGTCAAAGATGGACCCATTATGGTCACCTTGCTTTATGCGTGATTTGTATTGAAACAAATTACTTTTCTTCAGCAAAAATAGCCTCTGATGTGAAATAGAAGAGGCAAACCCTCAAAAGAAAGCAATTTATTTAAAAAATTTGGAATCCAGATTAGCAAAAATTTTAAGCTTTAAACCTGCAAGTTGAGAAGAGAAACCTTAATGGCCAACATGGTTTTCATACACTTCGTTTTTTTTTTGTTCTTTTAAGTTATTCTGCATACAAAATCAAACCATTATGAATGACCTTGCAAACTGAAAAGACACATTTTAAGTTTTAAAATGCTACTGCTTCAGTGGTGCAACTGCTCAACAGATGAAATGAGGGAGCATTAATTGTAAATGACCATATTAGGACACTGACCATATTAGGACACTGACCATAATAGGCCCATATACCTTGGTGTAATTCACATATCCTAATGTCATTCAGCTGTTCATGCATGTTATTACGTGCGTTTTCCATGAGAAGGATAAACGCGTTTTTTCCGCGTATTTTGACACTGCCAAACTTCAAGGCGTGGGGTCATCAATACATTTACCCCAAGGGAAAAACCCACATCTGTTTTTTGTAATTTTGCCAAGATATCTGAGTCACTGGCCAAGATACCTGTGTCACTGCCAAGATATCTGCAACATTGGCATGTGGACAACGGGACATATGGTCCGGCCTTTTACAAAGCCTTGAGGTTTATGAATGCGTTATTAATAACATTCATGTGTCATGTTTTAAGGAGACTACGTTAAATTTTCTTTGGTAAAAAAGTGTTTTTTATGTGTGCATGAGGGCTGCTCACAAAAGTGTCATACACATATAAATTTGATGATTCCAAAAATCGTTTCAAACATTTTCACAGGTTATGTATTAAACTTCACCATTAAGAGTAAATTACACGATAGATAGAAAGATAGATAGATAGATAGATCATTAAGACCAGTACAATTCACCATGAGTGGTCTTAATAGCGAAATTCCACAATCCAACTGTATAATGCAACATTTTTATCATTTTCTTTATATCATGTTTATGACGAATTTTGAATAGACCTTCTGCGCACGTCAGCCACACCTGGTCGAAATAGCAAATCCTGATCATTTGTCTTGCAAATGAGGGCCAGAAAAATACAATTGCACCCTCTCAACCCCAGCGCCCTCTAATGGACGCTACGTCACTAACAGGTGGTCACGTGACGGATTAGCCCGTTGCATGACGGGAAGGACAGCTATGACGTGCTTACTCGCATTTCGACCTAATTGTACCCCCATAGTTTAAGCAAGGTCTCTTTCTGAATAAAATACAACTGCAGAAATCTGTAAGGTATGCAGTTTAATGATGACTTTCATTGTTATCTATCACCTACAGTTTATGATATGTTTTGAATTATCTAAAAGTGTATAACATTTTCTTTTGTATCGTCTCATCCTACTGGGTATGAAGTTTAGTCAGCTTACATGACCAGCTGCCAGAGGCAGACGTAATGATGAGATGATAAGTCTTGGACTTCACACCATTTTACACATTTACCCTATGGGTGGGGTCTTTTTATTGGTCTCAGCATAGACACCGAGTACAAGGCACCTCCAATTTAACGTCTCATCAGATCAACGTTCAGCCACTCAGCCTTTATGAAACATTAGCATTACCGGATTACCTGGTAAATGATTATTTTTTCACAGACCATTTTAGTTTATTCTTTTATTTATGTATTTGTTTTTTCACTGGAATGCCCAAGTAAACGTTGAACTTTCTGATAAGTATTTTCTAAATCAGGCTTTATATTGGTTTAAATTAGAAAACAACATTCAATTGATGGTGCCTTGTACTCGGTGTCTATGCTGTGGCATGTGAAAGACCCCACCCGTGGGGTAAATGTGTAACATGGTGTGGACTCTAAGTCCATCATCTCATCATTACGTCGCCCTGCAGCTGGTCATATTTACAAGCTAAGATTCAGATCAGTAGCTTGAAACAATAAATTACAGCAATACATTTATAACATGTATGACCCATTAATGTGCGACAATAGCACATTCATAGCAAAATTATATAAATCAATTATGAAGTCAGCCGCACAAGTGACATTACTATTTACACTGTGCAGTTAAAAAAAATCTATTCACATATATTTAGAACAAGTTTCACTGGCTTTAATGGTGAGGTAGTCTTAATACTCATGTAAATATCATGTTAATCACACATGCGATAATTTGGTGTCTTGAAAAGGATTTAATGCAGGATCCATGTACATGTAACTAAGTAATGTTACTAACTGTGTCATTCCCTAAGTATAGCATATAAGCCTGTTACATTTAGTTTTTAGTGACAGTTAGTTAATGAACGCAAGGTGGCGCAGTATGGTCTAAGCACTAAAACGACACCTAGTGCCTATCCACTGAACTAATAACTACATACTTCAATGAAAATATTCGATATAATTTCGGTTATCTAAAAACAGGCATATCGAATCAATCGCATTTCAATTTGCATGCAGATTAATTCTAAAATGACACATCCGTATAAAATTGAGAGAAAAATAGTATTATCATCATCAAATTCATTATTTCCAATAGAAGTTTATTATACATTAAATCATGCTTAAAACACATCACGGTTGTATCCTTAAATGTGACCTGTCGTTAATTAATTAAAGCCTATTACTAACCTAACCACCCAATAAAAGACCACCTCGATGATTTAGATCACTTAGCTGTACCTGTCCCAAAACTGCGATCAAAATGTAAAAAAGTTTCAGAATACAGACCACCTCGATATTTGGACCACTTCAATGATTTTAAAAAGAAATAAAATTGAGATTTGAATTGTTGGTAACATTTATATTTGTGCTTCTCCATGACATATATGTCATAATAAGACCAAAAAACACAAAAAAACAATGCACATTCATTTATGATAACATTCTAAAATCACCATAATTTGTGAATGCAGCCGTTCCTTGTGATAGTAGCGAGGTGGTCTTAATAGTGAGATGGTCTTAATAGTGAGGTGGTCTTAACAGTGAGGTGTTCTTAACAGTGAGGTGGTCTTAATAGTGAGGTGGTCTAAACAGTGAGGTGGTCTTAATAGTGAGGTGTTCTTAACAGTGAGGTGGTCTTAATAGTGAGGCGGTCTTAACAGTGAGGTGTTCTTAACAGTGAGGTGGTCTTAACAGTGAGGTGGTCTTAACACTGAGGTGGTCCTAATAGTGAGGTGGTCTTAACAGTGAGGTGATCTAAACAGTGAGGTGGTCTTAAACATGAGGTAATCCTGTATTAAAAATTTTTTGCAATTTTCCTCATATTCAAATACTTGTTTGCCTGGAAACAGCTTGGATGTACATGTGATCACATTTCATTCATCGTTTCCTAATCACTAATTCGATCCCAAAATGCCTGTCACCTAATGAAACATTCCAGAGATAATTATAGTGGCCGACGTCGAAGTTGTGGCCGACACCGGAGTCGTGGACTTCAATAGTGACGTCCGGGGGCGGATTCAGAACATTTTGACAGAGAAAGATTTAGAATAATAGCAATATCTATCACCCTTTTCAATCAGAATGTTTGGATCGGCCCCAGGACGTCACTATTGAAGTCCACGACTCCGGTGTCGGCCACAACTTCGACGTCAGCCACTGTAAAAACAGTCCAAGACATGGGAGTCGCTATATCTTACTTGGTACACAACTGCCAACATATTTTCTATTTCGTTTGGGGATATGAACAGTTGAACACACATATATAAATCTTTCAAGCAAGATATATAGGTAATTTGTATTAAATATATTTTAGATAGATAGATAGACAGATGGATAGATAGACAGACAACTGCAATATAAAATATATATAAATATAAAATTAGAATTTGTTTTGGAATTTTTAAATGAAGCAAATTAAAGATTTTTTATTCTTTGTGTTTTCTTTAACTAAACTGTCAATCAACTGTAAACGTTACAATACAGTTCAGTACATAATGCAACTATTGTTAAGTGGATCCTTTAAATCGTTGATTGTCAACAACTAAACGCAGTTCTTGTTACGTAAGGTTGATAACTGCCTATTAGGCAAATCATAACAATACTTAGTCTAAAGTGAAATGGTTTTCTTTATATTTTAATTTGTAAATAATTTTAGGCTCGTATCACTCTTAATTTTCTACTTAAACACTCCATAAGTAAAATAATTGGGTCTTAAACTTGCTTAGTTGATAGAATCTATCTATCTATCTATCTATCTATCTATCTATCTATCTTTTTATCTATCTGTTTGTCTGTCGTGCTGTCTGTCTGTCTATCCATCAATCTATCTATCTATCTATCTATCTATCTATCTATCTATCTATCTATCTATATAATGAAACCCAACCACAGTGGTGGATCAGCTCAATGAAACCCATGAGTGAGCTGTCTGGCGGAGGAACTCACGAGTGGCAAAGCCACTGTTTGAGTTTAACAGACAGTTTCGTCGGTAAAAACAAATCGCCGGTACGGCTAAAAAACATATGTAATGTTAAAAGATTTGAAATGAGGAGAGGTGAAGCTTCATGTCAGTCTTGATTTGGTCAAAATCGGACAAGAATTGGCGAAGTTGTGGCCATGGCATGTTCAATGCTGTGGATGTCAGCCTGTTTGAGATCAACAGATTGTATCGTCGGCAAAAACGAGTCGCCGATACCAAAATTCTATGACAAATATAAAGGAACTGTTAGCCGATTTGAAGAGAGGAGAAACTGAGCTTCAAGCCAATTTTTATTTGGTCAAAATTGGTCAAGAATTGACGAAGTTGTGTCCATTTTCCAGATTTAATGGGCAAAATTAAAGTGAAAGTGCTTTGAACTGAAGTCTCGTCCAGACATGACCAATGACCACTAGGGACAACTTTTAGTTTTCAAAATTACTTTAAAAGCAAGTTTCAAACCTAGTTTGTGAATAGGAGTCTATGTAATAGGCGAAGCTGTGATTTTAGTGTGAAAGTGAAAATGAAAGTGAAACTGATCAACCTAAAGTAGTCCGTCCAATATGTAAATTAGGGATAGTGGATCACAATTTATTATAATTAGGGATGGTAGATCAAAATAAATACCACATGGGTTGTTCCTAATGGGTTTTCTATGAGGAACACAGCCAAGTGTGGGATATTCTATCTATCTATCTATCTATCTATCCATTTATCTATTTATCTATCTATCTATCCATTTATCTATCTATCTATCTATCTATCTATATATCTATCTGTCTATCTGTCTATCTATCTATTTATCCATCTGTCTATCTATTTATTTATCCATCTGTCTATCTATCTATCTATCTATCTTAAATGAAATATATCGAGCTACGTCAAATTTGTACCTTACACCTATTATTCAGACAACCTCACCATTAAGACTAGTAAATTTTGGAAAGTGATCAATTAATTTTAACTTGCAAGGTTTGCACATTTTTAGACAATATCTGAATAAATATAATGACTACAAGAATCTGAATTTGACCTAGCGCATTGAGAGATAACAATTAGATTAGTTATGGCCCCATTGGTAGAAATAAGACATTTCGGAATTCTGCACAGAAATTCATAATTTTCCAGCTGTCAGAATTTTGTATTTATTACATTTCCATGCAAATGTAGTTCATTGGGCAAATCAAGAACAATAGAAAGAACAAGGACCTAAATCATAAATTTCTCTCCGGCATAGATATTATTCATGCAGGCATACTAACAGAAAATGCGGCCTTGCATATATATAACAGTCTGTAAGGAGGAATTTCCGCTTCCGTTGGGAGTCACCTAGCGATGAATGGTTGAGCTTAATTACTTCCTGTTTCCGGTACGAGTTCTTGCTTCCAGAAAACAAGTGTGTTTGAGACGTGTTTCGTACAAATTGTCTCCAAGATAAATCCGGCAAATAATGAAACTCCAGTGAGAAAAAATACAATGCAATTTGGAGCAATATATATTTCATTCTTATACGAATTGTCCGCCACAAATTCGGCGCATAGTTACACATTTCCAGGAGTCTTATTAAACTAAAATGTTGTCAAAAAATAATTAATTCTAGTATCTTGTATTTCTACAGAAAAGCTAATCTAAAAAGTTAAGTAATGATAAAGAACAAATTGAAGTTGTGTCTGGCTTTTTGCTACGGTGATAATTTAATAATGTTACTGCAGGGATGGCTTGAAATTTACAGATCTATAACTATTTGATAGTATTTTATTGTTCTATCATTGATATTCGGATGCTATATTCCCATGTTTTATTTGCCTGGGGAATCAGTGGTGATAGGTATGTGGGTGGATTAGGGCTTTACGTCCTGTATTTCTGCACCTGATGGGCTAATTAGGACAGCGGGGACCATGGCAATGAGATGAAGGATGAAACAGCCATCCAACTTAGGCTCGACCAGGAGCGTGCTGAGCTAGGCCCCAATCCACTATTTGCATGGTGATTTTTTTTAGATAGATTTCTGAAGCTAAGTCACTGAGCCCATATTGATCGATTTTGTATTTTATAAATTATTATATTAATTTTATTAACCACATACATGTCTGCTTGGTATCATTTATGACTAACAGCAGAACAATGTAATAATTTTAATTTGTAGGCCTACATTAGGGTTGCATAGTCTGTCAAATTTGCAATTTTCTAAGACGAAAATTTCTAGTTGAAAATTACCTTTATTAATCAAGGAACACTAAATTTGTGCGAATTAATGATTTTATAAGAAATTAATTACTTAAAAATAAATTATACATTGAGAGAAAATCCAGACCAAAACATTGGAAACACAATGGAAATGACATCATCACCATTGTTCAGTATTGTGATGTCATCACTGCGTTTGTTTACATATTGAGTTTTTGATGGCATGAAAAGCTAATATTTATATTATTCATTGTAAATTGAAACTAAATTGTTGTGCTAAAGTGGGTACGTAATGGTAAAAAATATCATGAGACAAGAAGGCAGTATCGCTTTATATCATTATTTTAATGTGCAAATTTGACAGACAGTGCACCTTTAATTTACTTAATATAATGTTAACTTCAAAACCATAAACAAAGTCTTAGCAAACTAAAAGAAGTTGGTATTACTGAACAGTTTGACTCACTTGCACATGAGTGTATTAATGTTTTTGTGGGGTGCTGTAAAATGCTGGTGCAGTTAAACTGCCATGTTTCGTGCACATTTATCTGCCAGGTGCTTTTTACAGCGTGTTACACTTGCACTGATACTCTGTCTTAACAACAGGAAGAACTTATTGGCAGTTTATGTTGACATGTGCGCATGGTAATGATGACAAATAAGCTACTAAATGTTTTCCTTGTTCTAGGGGATTTCCACTCAATCTTTCTTGTAGCCATTTTACATTTCCATAATCGACTCTTATCCTCCAAATAGCTGCTAACATGACTGAACTAAAAATAACATAACGGAAGTAGAAATAAAAGACTGCTTTTTTAGACTCGTAAAAGTGCGCATAAAGACGTTAAATGGGAGGTGCCTTGTACTCGGTGTTTATGTTGAGGCAGGTAAAATACACCACCCCCGGGGGTAAATGTATAACATGGTGTGGACTCCAAGCAGCATATCATCTCATCATTTTTTTTGCCTCTGATACTGTGGTAGCTGGTTATATAAGCTTACTGAACTTCAGACCTAGGAGCGTTCAACAAACATTGCAGCCATCCAACATATAGAACACTCTAGCCGTCCAACATACACTCATGCTGGATGACAACGAAGCATTCTGATTGGCTCACATATGGATAATACATTTATCATATTACAAAATAATTCCAAGAAATATACAGACATCCAAAACACATCATTGAAGATTATTCACTCAACAAGACAGGACACTTGAGACAAATATGATTAGGTATTTGGCCGCAAGGGGGCCAGATCAATTAGGTTTTTGTCCGCCAGGGTACGTGCAGAAAATTGAATTAGGAGAAAAACTGGGCAAATTTGTCTGTGAGAAATTTCTAAACATGGTTGGACGAAATTTAATTAAGGGCAAGCTAAAGTGGTTATTAGCCAATTTTCCCTTTATTAGGCTGATTTTGTTGTTATGTAACGAAATATTGTTTCATAACCACTTTTGTGGTGAAAATTGTTACTGCATAACATTTTCGAATTTTATACTTCTATTGGTATTGAACTGGTTTATATAATCGCACTAATTTAATGTTTAGAAACTTTTTTTGCACAAATTTAATTTCATGCACTATTTTCTACGTGTTTAAATAGATATTATTTTGATATCTTTATATTTTTTATAAAATATAGATATTGGGTTTTATTTTCGATTGTAGAGGTTATCTAATTGATGTTTTCCACACTCTTTGGAGATGTCTAATAAATGCCAAAATGATATTTTGCATCCATTGTTTTATACACAACTGTGTTTAACTTTTTGGAATTACAAGCAACACTTAAAGGTGCACTGTCTGTCAAATTTGCACATTAAAATAATGATATAAATCTATACTGCCTTCTTGTCTCATGATATGTTTCACCATTACATACCCACTTTTGGGCAACAATTTAGTTCTAATTTACAGCAAATAATATAAATATTAGTTTTTCATGCCATCAAAAACTCAATATGTAAACAAACCCAGTGATGACGTCACAAAACTGAACAATGGTGATAATGTCATTTCCATTGCGTTTCCAATGCTTTGGTCTGGATTTTCTCTCAATGTATAATTTAATTTTAAGTAATTAATGTCTTAAAAATCTTTAATTCTGACAATTTTAGTGTGCCTTGATTAATAAAGGTAATTTTCAACTGTTTGATAGCATCTTAGAAAATTGCAAATTTGACAGACAGTGCAACTTTAAATTAGCTACAAAAAATATATAAATTCATATCGTAAAGTATTATATTTCATATTAAACTAAACTTTACTGAATATATAATACTTACAAACAATGCAGTGGAATGTAGCCATGAATACAAATTTTACTAGCCTTAATAAGGAGGAGGTCTTAATAGTGAGGTGGTCATAATAATAAGGCGGTTTTAAGAGTAATGACGTAGTCTGTATAGTAATACTAGTTAGGTAGTTTTAAGAGTGAGATGGTCTTAAAGAGAGTTTAACTGTGTAATGTGCATCGGTTGAAATGGTCATAATAATACAGTTGGGTCGAATAAAGAGTCTTACATCGTTGTGTTCATGGGAGGGTTAAACTGTGTTTATTCCTTTGACTTTAAGAAAACGAACGAATTAGTAAATGCTATTAACACAGCATGGCCTCAAATGAAAAAGGTTATTTTAACATCTACACATCTGATACTGAACTGCTTGTTTTGAATGGCCTTGAATGGCCTTGAATTAAATACAGTTGCTAGACTTCCCTCTACTTAGAAACTGCTTGAGCTACACAGAAATTTCACAGAACATTTGCTGTCTGATTTGAGAGCTCCAAGGGGCCAATTAGAGCTAAAGCTAGCTCATATATGTCAGTTCCAGTGACATCAAGAAGATTCATTACAGCTCTGGGCCCACCTTCTTCCCAGGGCAAGTCCACATACTCCACGCAGCTTTGATGCATGGCCTTGCCAGATTTCACTGCAAAGGCGTGGTTTTCAATGCAAGCGACGCACTCGTGCTTCAATTCAAAATGCTCAACTGCCACTGCAGGCCACGTCGCTGCGCTAAATATAGATACATTTCTTAAATAACAGCACTGATTTGGCGGTCTGCAGATTGTGCAACCAACTGGATTTACAAGCAAAAACCACACAATCAAGGCCATATCTAGCAAGGCACCTAGCGTAGCTATGCGAAGATGGTGCATTGGCTTAAGGAAGATGTGGGGCCACAAACTGTATTAAATTCTGTCTTTATTTTGAACTTATAGGACACATGCACATTGTACATTACAGTACATTGGATGTGAAAAAATGGTCTGTTCACCAAAATCGATGAAAAGTCCAGGAAAACTCAAAAGTATACATTGTTGAAGATAATTGTGTCAAACAGAAACTTATGTTGAATTTTACAAATACATATTTTAATTTTTATTTTTTTAAATCTTAGCACAACTGAGTACAGGCATTCGGCCAGTAAATGTAAATGTAAAAAGTATACTATAGGACATTTCAGAAACAATATTCACAATATACAGTGATACGATATAATGTGAGGTTTACTTTGTAATTGTCATTCTAACAATGATTTAAGATTCATATCGAAATATTGTAAATAGATTCTCTAATTTCCTATACTCAACACCACATGAAAAAAGTATATACATTGTGAAGTATGGATGCAATCTATTTGGCTTTTATTTGAGATCATCTTGGGAAATCATAATGGGTGGGTGTCTTAGGCTTTACATCCTTTTTTTCTCCACCTGTTGAGCTAATTAGGACAGGCAGGCCATGGCAATGAGATGAAGGATGAAACAGCCATCCAACTTAAGGTTGGACTGGGAATCAATCCTGCAACCCAGTGGTTGGAAATCCAATGCGCTACCACTGAGCTAGGCCCCCACCATTATATTGTATTAAATTGTATTGTATTGTATTGGATGGGTGGGTGGATTAGGGCTTTATGTCCTGTATTTCTGCACCTGATGGGCTAATTGGGACAGGCAGGGACCATGACAATGAGATGAAACAACCATCCAACTTGGGCTCGACCGGGGAATCGAACCCGGGACCCAGTGGTTGGAAGGCCCTTGGAAATTCAGGAAAATCAATCGAAATCCATCTTTGTTATATATTATAAATGCATGACACTGTGCAAATCAAGCAAGTCTGGCCAAACGTATATATGTATGATACATTCAAAGTTTTGTCAACATTATAACTGTGATTAATTACAGGGCTATTCCTAGCTAACCCTAGACAGCCATAGTTAAACGTTATTCATGAGTTTTACTGTACTGCAATAGTCCAATAAAGAATTTGCACACATATTGCATATGTTAAATTTGACAGATATATGAAGCTTTTTGCACATTTGCCAACATAACAGATTTATGAACTTCGTCAGCCCACCCACCCACATTGACAATCAACCAGTTTTCGTTTATCTTCAATTGTAAACTGTAAATGATGCTTGAAAACGTTTTCTATTCATTGTTGGTTTTTTAAGATCTTCTAAAACATTGCTTATGGGCAAAAACATAGACCTGTCACATATTTGAATATACGATTTTGAATTATGAAAATCTAAATAATAATTGATCAATAAATCAGACATTCTTTAGTATGCTCTCGAAAGTATACAATTCTAGACCTGATAATTATTACCTAATTTACATCTTTTGATAAAAGTATACTTTATCTCACATGGCATATATTATTAAAACAGGACATAAAATATTGCTTAATCAAGAAAAATCAAGATAAAATAAATTGTGATTAATATATTTTCACTGAGGTGTATATATACTTTTAAAAGCAACTGAATATGATATTATTCTACATTTGGCAATATTGTTATATTCAACTCATATGTAGGATGTATGTAGATCCAGAATTATTGGTACCACGTAGTATAAATGCTGAACAATGCCATGTTTTCATAATTCAACTTATGCTTATATATACTGTAAGATATCAGGTGTATAG
>OW028583.1:29299078-29309078 GCA_932294295.1 Alitta virens | reverse complement strand
ATGTCAGGATATTAACCTTTGGCTTAGGTGTATCATTAACGCATGTTCCTTATATATTGTGTATATTTCCTGCATCGAAATGTAACCAAAAAAAATGCAATATCGACCTTCCCACCCGTGTAACCATCGCACCCGTTGCAGGATATTTGAACAAGGTTGGTTTTTACTTTCACCGAATTTGCACAGGCTTTGCTTGCTTTAAATTGCAAACCGAAATGCAATGTTTTTTTAAGTCCGCACAAGATTTGAAGTCATATTCTACATATGCCCACAGGAATATTGAAATAATACAATATTCACATTCCCACCTGTCTCACAAACACACATTGGTTGCATCGAAGGACATTCGTTTGTATTTACTTTCATCACATGTGCACTGGCTTTAAATTGCAAATCAGAATGCAAGGTGTTTGAGTCTGCGCAACCCAGACAACATCACAGAGTGCGTAAGTGTAATCTGATCAGTTATACACAAAGGACGAACTCCCAAATTCCTGCTGATCCATGTGCTGAATTCCCAAATCCCTATCATGCCTCTAGCACTGGTTACGATCATTAGGCAATTACAAATTCCTGTCCCTAGAGCAGTATGTACAATTGCTATCATGAAATCTGTCTATCTCTATTTGTAGACATTTGTATGTGCATTGTGCAGCATAGAAATGCAATGAATGGCAGAGGAGCATGTTTTGATTAAGATAACAATATAATCAGCCATTTTTCATCCATTAATATGAATGCCACACAAAATATCTGACATATGACATCATTTATCATCAGTGAGAGAATATTTTTTACTAGAATATGGGGCATGGTGAATAATTGCCTGAAATAATTACTCCGATTTTGTCCGCTTTGTGTATTAGGCTGGATTGGAAAAAACTCTATGCTGAGTTAATTCAGGAACTAAATCTAGTGGACAAAATTCTGGGTCAGTGATTTTGATGAATAAATGTTCAATGTCTCAATGCAATATATTCATGATTCTGAAGCTTAGCCAGCTTATATGACCAGCTTGCTGCACCTGATGTAACGAGATATGATATTGTTTAAATCATTTTACACATTTACATCTTTTATTGGCTTCAGCATAGACACTGAGTACAAGGCACATCCAATTTGACATCTCATGCGATCGACATCCAGCTGCTGGGATGTAGCTCATGAAGAGTGCTCGGGCGGGGGATTGAACCTTGGACCTTCAGCAGAGCTGACCAATAAGGTATTGGCGAATGCCTTCATCATAAGGCCACCGGCTATGGTCTTTCTCAAGTTCCTTTCAATTGTTTTTTCTTGAATGGGGTCTCTCCTGACCTTCTTGTCTAAAATAAATGCTCCACGCACCTTCTGTAGATTGCAAGATTTAATATTCATTGCAGACTTCTTGGATATTTCATAAACTGGAGCATCCATTAGGCACCACATTTTTCTCGCTTTATTAAGTAAGGATAGGCAGCTGCTAAAATTTAATTTCCTTTTATAAAAGCCTGCTAGAATTGATTTGAAACTTGGTGAAGCAATATTAAACATATATAGTCATAAGAAATATGGTCTCGTAGACCCCAGAAATATTCGAAGTTGAAGTTTAAAAATGTGCTTATCAACAGTGTATGGGCTGCCAAATATTAAAATATTGCCTTTAGGAACTACTGCTACTGGGTCTGAAACTTGGCCAGATTATATGCCAGCTGCAGGCAGACGTAATGATGGGATGGTAAGCCTTGAGCCAAAACCATGTAAGATATCAGGTTTTTTACCTGCCCCAGCATAGACGCAAAGTCAAATAACACTATCAATTTAACATCTCACAATGAGTAGATATGCAAAAAAAATTAATAATAATAATCTTTGTATAGAACTTAGGAATGTGTGATTTTTATTTTATTTAAACCTCCTTTATAATTACAAAGTTTATAACATGCAGGTCTTTGGTTGAGCCAACTATTAGGTGTCTCCAGCTTGGTTTGGCTTAATTAAACTCTGGAGAGCTACAGGTAAATATTATTTGTTTAGATGTACTGTATTAACATAATTTGTGTTAATGTGAGATTATTATAGATTTATCCAGCTAGGTATGGCTTGGTTTGGCTTATTGTAGCTTCAGGTAGATTTATTTAGCTTTGGAGAGCTATAGTTGAACAATCTTTTTTGGCAGTACTGTATTAACAGAATTTGTGTTTATGTGAGATTTCTGTGAGCAGACTATTATCATCTTCCTAAAACAAGCCAGCTATCCTCGCCGGGCGGAGGAATGGGCCATAAGATGACTATTACAGGCTATGTATGGCTTGGTTTGGCTTGTTGTAGCTTCAGATAGTTGTGTATAGCTATGGATAGCTACCGTTATTTGATTAGTTCTCTATAGACAACACTGTATATGATATCAATCATAATTCATAAACCAAAATAACTTTTTTGAAAGCTGCAGAGTTTCTACACGTATTTTCCATATATTTCCTCTGCAATAAATCATTCTGCTCTTGAGCGAGGTGCTATACATTTAAGGCTTGACCGCTTGACCAAGGGGCATCAACTCAGTACATAACATTAGGATGACTGTTAGTGAGAGCATTGCAAGATGTCAGGGTGATTCACCAAATACAGAATTCTGGTGTTTATAGAAAGTTCAGAGATATGGATATTATGGTAACAGCAGTGTCATGCAATCGGTGCAAATACTGCACAGATTTAGAGTGAAACTTCCATTTCAGAGACAAAACTATTTCTGCCGTGAAAACTAAAATAACGGTGAAAAGTGCGAACAAGATCAGTAATAAAAATGGCAAGAAAGGACTCAAAATTGACAGGTACACAAAGTCAGATTCAACACAAAAATGAAAAAAAAAATGAAAATCAATCTTTTGCAACACAAGCAACAGAAAAACTATGATACTGGTGACAGTGATCTGATAGTGTGGACACTTGTATAGTATATATATGTATATATATAATTTTATTGACGGAAGATGTCAGACAAGACATATATGTCACAAGTACAAAAGATAAAAAGAAAAAAAAGAAATAAAATAAAATAATCAGAAATAGGGAATACAACAAAGACTATAGTTACAGATAGTTCCAGCCACCAAATTTAAGTATTTACATAGAAGTTAACATTAGTTTAGCTTTTTATCCACTCCGTATAAAATCCAATCAGAATCTTTCATACATACAGCTTGTATCATAAACACAGTTATATTTTACATATATAATACATATTAACATGTTCAACAAAATACATTCCTTAAATGATGTGTAGAAATAACTATTTACAGAATGATTTTACTTCAAAATATTATGTTATCTGGGAAAACCAAAAGAGATTAAATATCTTGTATTAATAAATAGGAAGTAGGGAGGATTATGTTTTACAATACTGAACTGGTAAAGTCACTAGTATCTATACTTAGTAGAGGTTGGTGGATTAGGGCTTTATGTCCTGTATTTCTGCACCAGTTGGGCTAATTAGGACAGGCAGAGACCGTGGCAATGAGATGAAGGAGGAAACAGTCATCCAACTTAGGCTCGACCAGGAATCGAACCCGGGACCCAGCGGTTTGAAGCACAGAGTGCTACCTCTGAGCTAGGCCCCCGCCCTACTGAACGGATGAAGCCATTAGTATCTATACTATAACAAAACTAATAGGAATATGGTCAAACAATCAGTTTAAGAAAAAGCTTCCCCCCCCCCAGGCAAAAATAAGACAGACAGACAGACAGACACAAGTCAAAATACATGTAAAGAAAGACAGTAGCTGTAAGGATCATGTGTCCATGTGCTCTTAAGTCGTTACACTAATTTGTAGCTCATTACATCAATTTCTCAAGGGGCTACCTTGCAAGTAACTACTGTGTGAAACCAATTGGCCTGAATTGGGACCCTGAGGAACTCCTTCCTAGGTGCAAGAATGCAAAAGCTGAATACAAACTGCTTTGCAGAATTGTAACGAAGCGTTGTCATAAGGGAACTATGTTATCGCAGCTTTTCCTACGTATGCGTTAATTTTGTCACCATGGAAATTAGGGCAATGGTAGATTTTCTTATCTTCTTCTTGTTTTTTTTTGGCCATACACAAGTCTTTTTCTAAAACTTCTAAATCTCATTTGCAATGGAAGTACACTCATGTAAATTCTTCCCATTGCTAAACTCATTCTTGTGGAAAATTGACAATGAGCCACACGACTAATCTCATGTTGATAGTCGGATGAAAAGGCAATGGTCATATCTCAGTCAATGAGAGCCTTTGCAGTTTTTGTAATCCTTCACAATAGTTACCAAGCACTAAGGCATCATTAAAAAATACTGTAACTGGCATCGTTTAGACAGAGGCAATATTTTTGTAGTCCTTAATGATAAAAACAAGAAAAGCAAAGTATCATCCTCCATCAATGTTGAATGCAGCTTGAGCAGCTTATGCCACCATTGCCAGCTCGGCTAAAGATCCCAGGTTCAATCCCTGGCCCGGGCACTCTTCATGAGCTACATCTCAGCTGGAGGTCGATCGCATGAGACGTTAAACTGGAGGGTGCCTTGTACTCGGTGTCTGTGACTCAATGCCCAGGCAAGTAAAATATACCACCCATGGGGTTAAATTTGTAACATGAAGACATTGAGCATTGTTTTATACACAGAAATGATGCAAATAGAATTGTGTGTATACTTAGCAAATTTCCGCCATATTTATGTGATTTGCTGTTTAGAGCTGAGCATATGTATGAGACAATTATGATATTCCCAAATATTAGTCCAAATGTTGAGTTCTGTAGATACAGTGATGAACTTGGTGTGTGAATGTGGTAGAGTGAGTGTGAATTTATGGTGTGGACTCCAAGCCTTATCATCTCATTATTGCATCTGCCACTGGTGGTTTGTCTACAACTCGGCTAAGCTTTAGACCAGTGGCACCAAGACATAGACACATGCAGTTGGCATAGGTATTACTGTCGAAAAATATTATATATATATATATAATGTTTTATTGACGTTTTGGAATCATGGTTAGATAAATTCGTCATGCACAATAAACAAATACTACAAATTGAACCATTACAATTTTAACAATACATGCAATTTCAAGTATTAGAACAATAATGGATGTGAAATAATAGCATAACATAAAATATATACATGATCAGAAAATGGATGAATGGTTAAGATAAAGCTAAATATATATACATTAATTGAATAAGTAACTATGTGATTAAGTAATAGTTTCTGGTCCCAGTTAATCGAGGTAATTATAGTACAACAAAATGTCACGGTAATGTTAGGGAGCTCAGTGAGATGAGGTTATGTTTTGTTTTTAATTTATATCATATTAAGAGACACAACACTATGTGGCGACCAAATAACCCAAAATAGGTTTCACACACAAAGGAAATTAAAAATTACCATTCAATTGTATTATATTGATATGTACCACATAAAATAAGGCACACCCATGCAATGAAATACCTGGTATTGTATAATTCATGCGTGTCTAACCTAATATGTCATTCTGCTGCCAAGCCAGAGTACAGAATGTGTCATTAGTGCCCTGCCAAGCCTTACCACTGCACTGACACATGCTGCATTCAACACAATAACAACTTATCTAATCCCTTATATAATATTACTCAATAAGAGCTTTATAGTATAATAAGCTATGAGCGATGTATGAGTATTATTTGTATCCCCGAAAAGGAGGGAGTTAACTGATATTTTTGTTGGTTATATCCGGACGCCGGCCACAATGGCTATTATACGGACTGTTTTCCTATTTTTCTGAGCGGGCAAAAAACCAACGAAAATGTGCTTGTCTTGTCATAACAAAGGCAGTATAAACAAACAATCATACAAATTAGTAAATATGCCTAATGGAGTAGAAGTTAGTTATATCCTTCATAGTCAGGAGTTACCTAACATTTTTGTTGGTTATATCCCTCCGCCTTCGGAATATAACAAAAATGTTAGTTAACTCCTAACTATGAGGGATATAACTAAAACATGTATCAATGTTACTGGGTATGAAGCTGAGTCAGCTTATTAGACCAGCTGCCAGAGGCAGACGTAATGATGAGATGATAAGGCTTGGTTTGAAATCTAGCTGCGTTATACATTTATCCACGGTGTACCTGGTACCTAATTCACTCGGTTGAGCAGCAGGGATTTAAGTAATGGTGGCAAAGTCTAGCTCTACAGTGTACATTGTGCACTGTATTCCACACAACTACCTATCCCAATTCCTTATAGTGTTGTCAGCCTTAGCCTCAGGCGTGACCCCTGCTTTTACTTCAGCCTATACCTATCTTCCCTCTTGCAATTAGTGGACGGATAAGTGAAAACGATAGAGAAAAAGAGCAAGGGATTTGGGCCGTCGTGTTCAACAAATTGATGCGAGGTCTAAATGGCACGCGGCTGAACTGCGGAGGGCAGGGATTAACAAAAGCAAGACTGAACACAAAACGAGTTTGTTAGAAAGCACTACTGCATACTACTCTAAAGCAGCAAATTACTGTTCAAATTACACACATTCCAAGTATATTGATGAACTCTATACCTTTTTACTGCAAATTGGATGACTGTATGCCAAATTGGATTAATACAAGCCAACATAGTGCAGTGCCATTACTAGACAAACGTTGGCCAGCCCAATAGGTTATCTGGGAATGTGCCTTTTTTTCTTTATTTTGACCAGACACAAAGCATACAAAAAAAAAATCTATAATAAAAAAAGAGGATTTATTCAATATATGCTTGATTTTCAGCCTGCAGTGATAATAATAAAAAACGTTTTTGGAAATATCAGAGAACTTTGTTCCAAGTTATGTCTGATATATATGAGAGCATCTAAGGATGGATAAAGAGTAAAAACCATATACAATATTACTCCGAATAATGAAATCGTGCAATATCCTAGTTATTAACAAATAAAAGGTAATTGATTGAATAATTAAATGAAAATATTCATTTCCTGAGTTACACAGCTGCTATGGTTGCATTCCAAGAACTTACTGTACTATGTTGAAGCTGTACTGAGATATATTTTTTCGATAGATCGATAGATTGATAGACAGACATATAGACAGATAGATTGATAGATAGATAGATAGAAAGATAGATAGATAGATAGATAGGTAGATAGGTAGATAGGTAGATAGATAGATAGATAGATAGATCGATAGATCGATAGATCGATAGATCGATAGATAGTAAGGCATAAGATAAGAATGCTGTCAAAATAAATATAACTATTCCAGGATACTGATAAAACTGGGCTGATTTAGATTCGGAATCAATGAAATTCCTATTCCTATATTATATTAGTATCTATCATCATACTTCATGTTGCAATTATAGTAAAACCATTTTACTATAAGGACCACTTTACAAATAAACCACCATATTTTTTACCCATGTTTACTAGTCATTCTATTTTTACCTTATTATCAATACCAATTCGCTATTAAGGGCAGTGGATTTTGTACCTAGAAGTACAGGTTATTATGGCACATTGGTGGCATATGTCCACTGCATATAAAGTTTGTTTTCACATAGCCATGCAATTTTAACGTCTTGAATCCATTTATTCACCAGCTCAGAATAGCTATGAATAATGTTTTCCTCTACTTCCAATTTTAACTCGCCAAATATTCAGAAGCTACCTAGGAGATTACCAGGCATTTGCAGCTTAAAATGTTTCTATTAACCGCTTGATAACTGGATATAATTGGCTGATTAGTAAGCTCCAAATCAGCGAAAATGCCCTGGGAAATTCTAATCAGTTGTTGTAACCATGTTCATCTATGAGTACATGCAATGTTTGCTTTTTACAAATTAAGCATAGGACAGTGGCTTTAATTCTTGTATTTGAAAATGCTTTGTCAGAAGTATCTTGTTTAGCAGAGTTACATTTTTTTAAACAAAATTAGGTTAATGGAAAATGGACTAATTAGTGTCAAAGAATATATTATCAATCAGCAGATTCACAGTCAGTCAAGTAGGTTAATTTTGACAATTTTCAAGGTTGTACTCAGAACTTAGAACTAATTTATTTGACATAGTGCTGCCCCCCTTACAACAGTGTATACAATAAATCAATTATAATTTAATTTAACTTAAACTTAAAACTCACCAGGTACAACTGACGTTTATATAATAGATATATTAGAAGACATTGTGATGGAGGAATGACATTTATCAATCTGAAGCAAATCTTTGATTATCTCAAAGTTTGTATTTAACTTGTAAGGTTCATTTATTGGTATTTAATATGAAATTAAGGATATAAAAATGACTGGAATTGCCGTAAATGCACTGATCTTGGAGAAATCAGGTGATATTCACAATCCATATTGGTGAGCATTTTCTTTCAGTTGATCTTTGATATAATTGGAAGACATTCACATATTATATTTGCGTAACATTTTCTTTAAGTTGATCAAGATTAGGATTGTTTGATTTAATGTCTATTCAACTCAATCAAGATTACCAAATTCAACTTTCTAAACTAGTTGGCAAAATCATGGTCTATAAATCTTGCCTGTCAGTATTTATGCTAGGTGCATGCTTATGGTCAAGTGGCATTCCCCGCCCTTCATGAGCTACATCCCAGCTGATGTTGATCGCATGAGATGTTAAATTGGCGGTGCCTTGTACTGGGTGTCTATACTGAGGCAAGTAAAAGACCCCATCCACGAGGTAAATATGTAATATGGGTGAACTGACACACTGGCCTTCTCCTCTCCCTCTCACCTCATCAATCAACCCTAAAACGTAGAGAGATATCTATCAACGAGTGATAATTATTGAAGTGAATCCATTAGATACTATACAGCACAAACTATATTGAAACAACATCACTTTATTAGAAGAAAATACTACTTCACAGCACCTAACTATCAAGACCACTATATTTCACAACAGGACTGGTATAATCCTGTTAAGTTCCATCATGTTGTTTGGAATATCATTTAGACAACTGCAGTATCAATCATACACAATTTGTAATATGAGATTATGATATATCTATGTAACTTTGAGGCTTTTGGAGAGCGTTTCCATCACTATTCCATTGTGTTCGTAATTTGAGATTGATGTATAGTCTTCCTGCCTGAAATATACTTGGTTTGGGATATAGCAATGTGAAAATAGGTTAGTTTTTTGTTATCATCAAACCATTGCAATTTAAAATTCATGAACTAAATCTGAGATATGTAATTGAATAGCTAAATTAGACAGATATATAGATGGATAGACAGACAGACAGATAGATAGATAGATAGATAGATAGACGAATAGATAGATAGATCGATAGATCGATAGATCGATAGATCAATAGATCGATAGATAGATAGATAGATAGACAGACATATAGACCGATAGACAGATAGAAGGATAGATAAATAGATAGATACATAGATAGATAGATAGGTAGATAGGTAGATAGATAGTGAGATAGATAGCTAGAGAGACAGATAGATAAATAGATAGATAGATAGACAGATAGATAAATAGATAGATAGATAGATAGATAGATAGGTAGATAGATAGATAGGTAGAAAGATAGATAGACAGATAGATATATAGATAGACAGATAGATATATAGATAGATAGATAGATAGATAGATAGATAGATATATAGATAGATAGATAGATAGATAGATATATAGATAGATAGATAGATAGATAGATAGATAGATAGATAGATAGGTAGAAAGATAGATAGATAGATAGATAGATAGATAGATAGATAGATAGATAGATAGATAGATAGATAGATAGATGGATAAATATCACAGCTTAAATGTAGGTCTAGTTCAATCTAGCTTGTAAAAGACTGAACATTAAATAAGAGCAATACTGTATCATTAATAGATTTCACACCTGTTCATTTAATATGCTTCATGAAAGAGAAAGATTAGGTAAAATTATGGTAACTTTTACACTTGCTGCTTTAATTATTTCTCAAGCAAATAAAACTCTACAAACATCAAAGTCACCGAACTAGACAATCTTGA